>JAABOM020061302.1:0-11124 GCA_011800125.2 Solanum clarkiae
ATCTTGTCCACCACCCTGAATAGCTTGAGACATTCTCTGAAATGTAAGATTAAGAATCAGGAATAAGCCTTAGAGGAATTAACTCTATTGCACGACATAGATCATGAAGAAATGGAACATTCTCTAAAATGCCTCATAGCCTCCCATTCATAGTTGTGGTGCCCTTCACAACCATTAATAAGACTCTAATCAACACGGTGTGTTAAATTTCCAAGGAACATTAACAACTTAGTGCTCTAATACCAAGTTTGTCATGACCCAAGCCTAGGGTCTAGACGTGTCACGGCGAATGAGAACCCAAAGGGACCACAAAGAAGGCTCTTAGCATATCATTCACACATCCCTAGTCGCTGAAAAAATAAATAACATAAGAGATATAAATAATGGGAAGCGAAACAAAGGGAATTCTTGATATTCATAAAAAACATTAAAGAGTCAAGTTCATAGCATAAGTACATCAAATATCCAAAAGCACCTCTAACACGGAATGGAGCGGGGGCCAAGATATTTTCCGGGCTCACCCTTGGGGCCAAGATA
Organism: Solanum clarkiae; assembly: GCA_011800125.2. Taxonomy (NCBI): domain Eukaryota; kingdom Viridiplantae; phylum Streptophyta; class Magnoliopsida; order Solanales; family Solanaceae; genus Solanum; species Solanum clarkiae. The sequence goes on from JAABOM020061302.1 coordinate 538, forward strand.
TTTTCCGGGATCACCCTTATAGTAACAAGTGTTCAACATAAAGAAGTCTCAATATTAGCAAGAATAACAAAGATAGTGTCCTTAGACTTGAGCACTCACCAAAGCTTGCTTCAAACGATGTACTAGCCACGTGGAGGATGATAAAAAGGTGCTCCAGCCCCTACATCGTAATATCATGTAGGCTTAGAATATGCGTTAGTACATTTCAATGTAGTAAGTATGTGGGATGCAATGCAACAAGGATGACAAGCTATAATAAACAAGATGCTTAATCGTAACCAATGAACATAAGCTCAATATGCCATGTGTAATCAATGTTTAAGATAAAATATGCTTGAGAATAATTATACTTAACTTGTTTAACACAATAAAGTGACATGAATAGATCACCTTGTATTATTGGGTGAGGAATATAACATAGGTTATAACCCCTTCTAGTAAATGGGTAGTACACGAGGGTAGAGAAATAACATAGGTCATAACCCTTACATGTAAGCATGGGATAATGGATAGTACACAAGAATAGTGAAATAACATAGGTCATAACCCCTACATGTAATCATGAGATAGTGGATAGTGCATGAGTGTAGAGAAATAATATAGGTCATAACCTCTACATGTAAGCATGAGATAATACAAAATATTGAATCGCATATGAAGGTGAGGTGTTCCACACAATTCATAACCCCTACATGTAAGCATGAGATAATGAATAGTTAATGTGCTGTCAAAATACAAAATATTTGATGCCTAAAACAAGGGATTATTCAAGTGCTTAATGCGACTTTTTATGGTTTTTGTGTGTTTTTGTGTTGTTATTGCAAAAAATACAGGTTGACATGATTTTGGAAGAAAATTGCAAATTTTCCTAAAGCATAAGACATACGAGCCACCCTCTGAGTCATAGCTCATGCTATGAGTTGTAGGATGCCCTTGTAGCGAGAAATAATGAGCAAAATTAAGAAATTGAAAAGTGAAGGTCAGTCATATGAGGCTAACCTACGAGTCATAAGTCTCACTACGACTTGTAGGATGTGCTCTCATAACAAGAAATAGTGTACCAAAGGTTTGGACCAAGAACTGCGGGCCAAGACTATAAGAAGAGCATATGAGTCGTTGCCCAAGTAACAACTTGTAACAGTGGGTCATAGCACTAAAGTCTAAAATGCTAAGTATTGAAGATGAAACCCCGACTATGACTCGTAGGTCACCCTTCAAGTCGTATCTGCAAGACGTAATTGCTGCCAACTATATTTTCTGTTTAATTTTTAGGATGTTTTTGTAAATAGTGTAAATAGTTAATGTTAGGGTTTTATCTTGAGACTTTGAACATTTTTCAGATTCCACAACTTTGAATATTCTCTCTTGAATATTTGAAGAAGATTTCTAGTGTTTAGTGTAGATTTTCATCTTTTTTATTTGAAAAGCCACTTTAGGAGATTGAACAAGCACATTGTACTCATTGTCCATTAATCCAAGCTTGTGATTTTCAACTTGAAGGTGTCTTTGTTCTTCATTGTTTTGGGTAATCTCTCAACTATGTCTCTCATATACATTGTTGTTGATTTTTCCTTAGCCATAGTAGCTAAGCACCCACAACTTGGGGTTGTGGGAACCATGAGTAGTTGACTTGAAATAACCTAGACTTTGTGCGTTTATTTGATGGGGTTTTTGCATGTATTTGTTTATTTCCCTTCGTTTTGATTATTGGTTGGTGGTGGCCAACACTAAACCCCGCCTACTATCATGATCCCGACCAAGGTAGTGACGAATAGAAAAAAGGAAGTAGATGATAGGATTCGATTGATGTGTTCTCATGTAATCAACCAAACCTGACTAAGGGGAGGTTGACTGGGACAATGGGTAATGGTTAGTTGGCACACCATGGTTGCCGACCAAGCACAATGGTGAAATCGACCTTCACCTTCACAAGAGGGCTGGAAGAACCTAATTTACCATCCTACATGTAAATTCTTAATTAGAGTCATGTGGTCTAGGGTAATTGAGTCAACAAATCATGGGAAACACAATTCCCAAGTTGTACCTCAATTTGATTGTCTTCTTGAATAAATAACATAGTGTTTACTTTTATTCTTCATTTTGAATCACAAAATCCTCCCCTCCCCCCCCATTTTAGAGAATATAGTAATCGATGCTTGAAATGATTGTTAGTGGATCAACATAATCAAGCCCTATTGGGGCGCGAACATAAAAAATTATGGTGCCATTGCCGTGGAATACGGCTAGGTTCTTGACTTTATTTCACTAGTGGTTAGTTGAAGTATTAATTTCTCAATTCTCTTGTATTTTACTTTTATTTTTGTTTTTGTTTTTGTTGTTTACAGGTATCCAAGGGAGAGTACGTTAAAATTCAGCTCAGATAAGAAATCGTACGCTAATAATCATAATGGCTTTAAAAAAGCTCGTCATAACAGGTGATTTATTTGAATCATTGCAATGACGTGTCTTGTTTTATGGGCAGGAGTCCGAAGACCCTCAGGTTTATTTGTAGAACATCACATAAACATTGAGGGGAGTTCTTGGGACAAGGTACCTAGCATGGGATGTCATAGCTTTTTCAAATTCTTCCCATGACTCTTAGGTGCAATGCCGCGGAGTTGTGGTCTATTCTCCCACCAGACGTTTGCTCTAATTGGGGACAAGTTCAAAGGGTTTTCCACATGAACTTTTATGAGGAGCCTAAAAAGCATCCACTACAAGATATTATCTTTAACTTTCGACGAGTTCCAGGAGAGTCTTTGGGTGCAACTTGGGATAGATATAAAGAGTGTTTGAGGATGAAACCAAATCATGGTTTACTAGATGATGAACTAGTGGCAAGCTTCTAATGAGCACTAAGCTCTGAAAAACAAATTCACGCCGATGCCTTATTTGGAGAAGACGGTTAGGCATTTTTGAGGCAGCCGCTTAGTGAAGTCACTGAGTACATGGACAAACTATCTGCGGTTATCCAAGTGTACCAATCATATCAAGACCAACCGGTTGCTCCCACTAGTACGTCAAGGGAAGGCTCTAGTAGTGCAAGAAGAGATAGTGTGGTCAGCTAGGTCAAGCTACCTTATCAATAATGGGTTAAAGAAAAACCTTCAAAAATTAAGATTATTCTTGAACAACTGATGAAAAAAATGGATGAGCAAGAGGAGACACTTCAAGAAATTAAGTTTGATGTCATCAAGGTGAATTACAAGATGGATTAATGAGTAATGTAAATTTAAAAGATCAATGGCCAAGTTGAGCAGGTCTATAAACAGTTAGAGCATATTCAGAAAGACAGGAGGAGAGATCATAAGAGTGGTGATAAGAGCTCACCGAATCTTGAGAAAGTCTGAATATTCAAGAGGACAAAGTAGAGCCACGACATTAAATAAGGAGATTCCTGGGAGGCAACCCAAGGTAGTAGATTGATGTTTGTTTTGATGTTTAAAATATTGAATCAATTGTGTTACTTTGTAAATTGGTCTATTTTGAGGTTTGGCTTGCAGGTTTAAATCAAAAGCTGAAGATTTGAAGAAAATTACAGTTGAAGCAGCCTCTACGAGCAGGCCTATGAGCTATAGTGCACACTATGACTCATAGTCATACCTTGTAGGGGGAAACGTTAAGGATTTTAAGTTGGTACACATACTACAAGCAAACCTTACGATTCTAGGATCCCCTACAAGTCGTAGTGGGGATCGTAGTGCCCAGGTATGAATTCTGATTTTTCTAAGTGTTAGGGTCTGCTACGAGACCAGGATTTATAAGTCGTAGGAATCCCTATGATTCGTTGTTGGGGTTTCATAGCATCAAAATGCATAATTGTAATAGTCGACTTGGTTAAGTATATTAGGGGTTAAATATTCAATTAACACCTTATTTCCCTCATTTAAACGATTTTCCTCCCCCAAAACTTTCCCAACACTATTTTCTACTATTCCAACCAAAAACACACCATTTTTGGCGAGATTTTCTGGTGAGTACACTATCCTACTGTTTGGCATCTTTGTTTCTGCTCTCATCGTGTTTTATTGCTCTTCGACTTCTCAAGTGGTATGTTCTCTTAGTTAAACTTAGCACTCTTATGCTATGATTTAATGTACATGGTTGGAGTACTATGTGCTTAATGAATATTTCGGAATACCTATGAGAAAATGATTGAATGAATATGAGAAAATGATTATGGTTGATCAATTTGTGAAATCATGTCGGGGTTGGAATTAGGTTATTAGTGTATGTTTGGGTTGGAATGAATAGCTTAAGATACCCTGTGTTTGGTTTGTTTTGGGTTACTTTGAACTAATATCAAGTGTGTTGGTATGCTTGTCGTACGTTGGGGAGCAATTATTTATGGTATTTCTCAAATGCAATTACGTAGTGTTGTTCTACAGATTTAATTATGAGTATATCTTTGTTGGAAAAGTCTTGACTTGGGTTGACATGTTTCGATAATGAAATTGATTCTGTTTTTGAGATAGTGTAAGTTCTTGCTTCGATGCTGTTTACTTTTGTTTTGCATGATTTGTTGGTTTGTGTAACAAGGTTACAGGCACCCCTACGACTCGTAGGTCTCTTTACGAGTCGTAGTAGTCCCTCGTAGGAGGCTACAGTCACCCATGGCTCCTTAACACTTTCCATATGAGACCCACTAACGACTCATAGTGCCTACTAGGAATCATATTGAGGGACTTGTAGGACCTGCCTTGTTTTGAATTGTATTTTGATACCTACTATGAGCCTAGACTACGACTTGTAGGTCATCCTACAAGTCATACCTGTGTCTCGTATCTGTGATCAGAATGATATTTTTCTCAAGAACCTTGGCACTACGAGGCTATTGTATGACTCGTAGGTCACCCTACGACCATACCTGTGCCTCGTACCTGCAGACCTGCAACTGGTTCAGTGCTTTTTATTTATATTTTCTTTTGTTGATTTTTGTTATTCCTTGTTTATTCTCTTGTGTGAGTCCTTCTTGATTAAACATTATGATGTTCACTTTGTGTTATGGGGTAGATTTTTCGGTATAATGCCTCTAAAAGATTAAAATTCTATCCAAGCTCTCAAAAGGAAGTTTGTTGACGAGTCTTTAGAGACCGAGTAGTCTGAGGGATCTGTGGAAGTCCACAGAGTCCACATTGACCCCGACCAAAATGTGCCTCAGATTAGGGCCTGCACAACATAAGCCCCAATAGAAGTAGATAGTCCCTCCCAGTCTAAGGAGAAGGGTAATAATAAGGGGTCCGGCAGTAGTTCACCATAGATGACTCCCTCTCACACTAAGACAGGTTCTCAGGAGGCATCACATGCTGTGTAGGAGGAAGCAGACTTACAGCCTTTGGCCAACCCAAGATGGGGCATCCAAGGTATGAAAGCAATATTTGATAAGGGATTGGAGACGAAAGGACAAGGAAAGCCTGTCAGGAAGTTCCATGAGGAGTCAAGGTTGAATGACTCTGGGTTGGACAGAGTGCTAGGCTTAGATGCTGAGATCGACAGACATAAACCAACTTTGATATCACAGCGGTTGGACAAGTACGCCCCTTATCCACTCTGAGAATTCTACGTAGCCTATTATGCCACCATTCTATGAGATCTTCCTAAAGGAAAGAAACCTATAGAGCAGCCAAGGTTGCGAGAAGTCATAGCCAGGGGTCAGATAGTAGATATCATAGAGGAGACTATTAGGAGGGTTCAGTTTGGGCCAAACTATAGGGTACCTTGTTCCAATGCTGAATATGATGACAAGATCATGAAGATGAGAAAAATATGATCGAGAAGAACATAGAGGTAAAAATCAAGCTCGTCAAGTGGATAGCTAGCCAGATTTGCAAGGAGTTTCTTAATCCCACATAGGTCACAAACCATACTTATCAAATCGTGAAATCCCACCTCTAATTTTGGGCCAAATTTTGGTGGTCTATTATCCATTGGCAGATCAGGCCTACATTTACAGATAATGTGATCACCTTGGAGAGAGTTATACCACTAGCCAACATTCGAGCTGGCTATGAGATTGATTGAGACGAAGTCATGGCGGAGTAGGTGTACGAGTCCGCTGTCTGGACTAACACTTCATTTGTGTTCCCTATATTGATTCATCGTTTGTGTAGTGAGTCGGGTGTTCGTGTCAATCCCCACAATGACCCATATGTAGAGGCTATGTGTACTATGGATCCCAGCCTGATTAAGGATGATGAAAACCTTGTGGCCCTATAGCGAGCAGCTTCTCCTCCTATTCTAGATTCTTTCCCTTTAGTTCTACAGACTCAGGAGCCGACTTCAGCTGCAACCAGTTCTACTCCATTTGTTTCAGAGCCACCACCAACTATTGATATATAGGCGATGCCATCCTCAGACGTACCTACACCAGCACCTTCCACTACTCAGGTTGATTCCGCAGACTATCCTCTTATGTTTGCTTTTGCTTTTGAAGCTTTGGTGTGCAGGTTTGTGAAGATGGAACTTCAGCTGAGCAGATTGATGAGCCAGATCAAACCATGGGTCCATTAGATAGTCCATGACTCAGAGGAGAGGGACAAGGCATACACCCATAAGACTATAGATCGAAGAGTTGATGCAATGGACACCAGGATTAATTCCTTTGAGCATAGGGTCTAGCGGAGATTCGAGGGTGCACGACCTGCTGATATGGCTGTTGTGATGGATAAGTTAGCGAAGTTCAAGGCTGACTTATTGAAGATGTTAACAGCTCCAAAAGCATCCCTAGAGGAGGCACCAACGGGTGATGATGTGTTTGATTTATTCAATGACCGCCCCTATGCCCTCGAGAAGAGGCCCCTCGAGAGTGATGATGCAGCATGAGCCAGAAGAAACCCAAGACTGTTGATGAGGTTGCAGCACTAGAGGAGCAGAATATTGATGACATAGTGCGAGAGTCCTTAACTATGGAGTGGGTGCAACAAATCGCTCAAGGAGCCTTGAGCTCAAGTACCGCTGCATCCCAGACCACCAAGGAGGAGATTGAGCCCCAGGACACCTAGGAAAAGATAGATGCTGGTGCTTGAGCACCATGTGTTTGATACTTTTGACCCCCCTGTCCTTATTGATGGTTTTTGATACTTTGTTCTATTTATGTTTTTCTTTAGACAGTTTGTTTTATTATTCCTTTTATGGATGTTTTATTTTGGATATTGGGTTTAGTCCATCACTTCCCCTATTTTTGATCCCAGAGTTTTCTTACCGTGTTTCATTTTCCTTGTGGATGTTTTTAATTTCTGTTGAACTGACATGTTTAGGTAGTGTAGATAATTTGTAGATGTATAGTGATTACTATCTTTTGGCATATATATAATCTTGAAATGATTTATGAATATTTTGAAAATTCGGTACCCTCAAAATTTTTTGAACTGTTAGTTACCATTGCAACCTTGCTTATAATTATTTGGCAACATTTGTTCTCATAAAATGAAGGTAAGTTGATGCTTGAAGCATGATCTATGAGTCTGTGGTGATTGTTTATGCAATGCCAAGCGTGTGTGAGCTTATTTTATCATATTCTTACATTGTATACTGACTTAGAACTTGCCTTGTTACTCTAAGATTGGACTAAAAGTTGTGGTTGATTAGGAAAGGTTCTTAGGTAGTTGTTCTTTCAGTGAGTCTAGTTTCGCCTAATTGGCCTACCAAATGTTATAGTTGATCCCTTGTTCCAAATGTTTGAGCTTTACATGTACCTATTCTTTCTTGACGCCTAGCTAGTCTAGCCTTGTTTTGTGAAACACCTTGATATTGGCCCTAGTCTATCCTTGAACATGTGAATCTTGATTGAGGATAAAATCTTAAGTTGAGGGTGTCTACAAGTAGTGGCCCTGGTTTAGGGAATAGATATTGTGTAATGTACCTCAGGCTAAAAGCCGAAGTTAAGGGTGACCTTTGTTGGGGAAAGTGATGAAAATGAGGTGGTTAGTTCGGAAAGAAAGAAAAAAGAAAACAATCATGTGCTGCATGAGAGAAAAAGAAAATAAAAGTGCCTTGGACCGAAAAGAATAGCAAAACGAGTTCAAAAATAAAGCACAACTGAAAAAAGAAAAGAAAGCACTCAAAAAAGCTTAAAAAGGAAGAATAAGGGAGAATATAATGAGAATGGTTGAGTTGTGGAGGTAGAAGGATCGAAATATGTGATTCAAGGATAGATTTTAATCACTACTTGCCTAAAATCATACCAAAGCTCCATGAGCCTACGTTACAAGCCTATTAAATCCTAAATTGATCCAGATAGAACTAGTCAACAGTCCAGAGTTTGAGTATAGGGGAAAGCCTATGGTGTTAGTCATCATGCATGAATTTCATTTGTGAGAGTGAGAATGCTTGCACAATCCCTGAACTTTGGTTGCTTTTTGAGTGAAATAGAGGGGCTTCTTTTCTGTGAGGGCACTTGCATTGCATGATTGATATATGACTCCTTCAGTGATTGTGAATTGTTGATACTCTATCACTTGTCATAGTTGAATTGCCAGATGTATCATTCTGTTTTGGTTTGCTTGGTAGCTTTGCAAGCAGTCTTTGAAAAATGAGACTTGGCACCTAAATTGGAGTTAAGTGATGTATATGCCATTAGAGTAGTTGCTATGTGTTTTTCATCGTCTACTTAGATCGAGTCGTCACTTGAGGACAAGAAATAGTTCTAAGTTGAGGGTGTTAATGTGTTGTCAAAATGCAACACATTTGATGCCTAAAACAAGGGATTTTGCAAGTTCTTAATGCGACTTTTTATGGTTCTTATGTGTCTTTGTGTTGTTATTGCAGAAAATACAGGTTGGCATGATTTTAGGAGAAAATTGCAGATTTTTCTAAAGCATAGGACATACGAGCCACCCTATGAGTTGTAGCTCATGCTACGAGTCGTAGGATGCCCTTGTAACAAGAAACAGTTAGCAAAATTAAGAAATTGTAAAGTGAAGGTCAGCCATACGAGGCAAACCTATGATTCGTAAGTCTCACTACGACTCGTAGGATGTGCTCTCGTAACAAAAAATAGTGTGCCAAAATTTTAGACCACTATAGGCCTAGACTATGAGAAGATCATACGAGTCATAGCCCAAGTAACGACTCATAAAAATGGGTCATAGCAGTCAAGTCCAAAATGCCAAATACTAATGATAAAACCCCAAATATGACTTGTAGGTCATCTTATGAGTCATATTTGCGAGACGTAATTGCTACAGCTGCATTTTCTATTTAATTTTTAGAGTGCTTTTTTAATTAGTATAAATAGTTAATATTAGGGTTTAGCTGGAGACTTTGAACATTTTTCCAATTCCATAACTTTGAATATTCTCTCTTAAACATTCTAAGATGATTTGTAGGGTTTATTGTAGATTTTCATTTTCTTATTTGAAGACCCACTTTGGGGTATTGAAAAATCACATTGTACTTGTTGTCCATTAATCCAAGCTTGTGATTTTCAACTTGAAGGTGTCTTTGTTGTACATTGTTTTGGGTAATCTCTCAACTATGTCTCTCATATTCATTGTCGTTGATTTTGCCTTAGCCATGAGTAGCTAAGCACCCACAACTTGGGGTTCTGGGAACCATAAGTAGTTGATTTGAAATAACCTAGACATTGTGCATTTCTTTGATGGGGTTTTTTTTGCATGTATTGTTTGTTTTCCTTCGTTTTGATTGTTGTTTGGTGGTGGCCAACACTAAACCCCGCCTACTATCATGATCTCAACCAAGGTAGTGATGAATAAAAAAAATGGATGACAGGATTTGATTGATGTGTTCTCGTCTAATCAACTAAACCCGACCAAGGAGATGTTGACTGGGACAATGGGTAATGGTTAGTTGGCACACCATGGTTTCCAACTAAGGACATGGTGAAATATGATCTTCACATTCACAAGAGGGCTTGAAGAACATAGTTCAATCCTGCATGCGAATTCTTAATTAGAGTCATGTTGTCTAGGGTAATTGAGTCAACAAATCATGGGGAAAACAATTCCCAAATTGTCTCTCAATTTGATTGTCTTCTTGTATAAATAGCGTAGTGTTTATTTTTGTTCTTTATTATGAATATAAAATCCCCCCTCTCGTATTTTAGATAATATAGCAATTGATGCTTGAAATGATTGTTAGTGGATCAACATAGTCAAGCCCCGTATTCCCTGTGGATTCGAACCTAATCTCTATTAGGTTTATACTTGACTGCGACCTTTACTATTAGAGCATTAACATCAATAGTACATGAGGGTAGAGAAATAGCATAGGTCATGACCCCTACAAGTAAGCATGATATAATACAAAATATTGAATTGCACTTGACTGTGAGGCATACCACATAGTTCATAACATCTTCATGTGAGTATAAGATATTGCATAGCATTAAATCATACATGAGGATGAGATATACAACATAGTTCATAACCCCTTCACATAGATCTAAGATAATAAGTAGTATTGATTTGTACATAAGGGTGAGGCATATAACATAGTTCATAACCCCTTCATGTGAAAATTGGCCCTGTACTAGAGGGTAAGGCATATAACTTAGTTCATAACCCCGTCTAGTAGGCTTTACAATTTGTAAGAGCATAAACCTTAGCATAAGAACCCAATAACCATCAA
>JAABOM020061303.1:0-11123 GCA_011800125.2 Solanum clarkiae
ATAATAAAAATAAAAATAATTTTGAATAATCAAAATAGAAATAAATTAAAATGAAAATATATAAAAATAAAAATAAAAGAAAGAAATTAAAAAGTAATCAACATGTAATTACATCATGTAATTACCTGCAATTCACAACCTCCCCCTGTGAATTGGAAAGTGTAATTACAGTCAGTCAATTACAACCAATTACCTGTTGACCATGTAAACTTGTCCAACCAAACAGGCCAGACAGTGTAATTACACCCAATTCCACCAAAATCAATTACCAGGGTGCCTTTCCAAACAGGCTCTATAGGTTTAAATAGCGAATGGTAAATAGATAACAATGAAATATGGAGAATAGGACTAAGGGACATCTTATAGTCATAAGCAGAAACACAAGTTAAATAGTTTAAAACATACCAAGTATAGCAATGGTCCAGACACACCTCTAAACAAGGATGATAAACAGGGCCAAGAATACAAGTCTAGGCCCCTCAGTACAAAGTCAAAATGAAATACATTGAATATCTGTGTAATAAAGGTAAAGCTTGAAGATAAAGGTTCTGTTCCCGGTAAATGGGAACTCACCAAAGCTCAGAGTCTTCACGAACAATCTAACTACGCGGAGGAGGATAAGGTAGATCACCTGTCCCTACATGATTATGGCATGTAGGCAAAATGCGGTTAGTACTTTGGAATGTACTAAGTATGCGAGCATGCAATGTAACAAGTAAATATAATGACAAAGAAAACTTACCCGATATGATTAATTTCAAGCTTAAACAATATAGTCAGTTTCAAAGTAAAACATAAAGTAATGCCATGAAAATACATAGAGAAGTACATAAGCAAATAAGTGTGGAAATAAGACCATAACTGACAAAACCATATGAGCTATAATATGGAATACCGATGTCATACTCCACACCGGCCAAAGAGTGAGTCAACTTGCCAAGGTATAACTCTGAAAACGGAAATACTGGATGGATCCACTAGTCGGAAAGCCTAAAAAGGCATAATCAAAATATCCTACGGTGACACGTAGTATGCGATTAGAAGCTTTATATAAGACCCCTTAAGTCGAGTCCCACCACTAACTCATTCGGTGCTAAGTCAAAATCCCACGAAAACGGACAATGCATGATCAAAACTTGTAAAAAAATTCATATTCAAACTTGTACTTAGAATAGCTCCTTAACAAAGATTCAAAACGAAACGGAATGGGTCTTGAGTTACCCTATATAAATTCATACTTGTATTAACTTATTCTTTTTCAAAATCATAAGTTCATGTTATGCCATGAAAGTCAAATATTCAAACTTCATAGCTCGACTTAAATCACGTTGGGGATTGGTTCAATAACCTTAGAATCATGAATTTGATATTTAATCAAAGTTATAGTAATCATAGGACATTTTAGGATAAAAATCATAATTCATTCGTGGATCTAAGACTTGAAAACATAGATTAGATTAGATTGTACAAATCTGAAATACTTGAATTAAATTATGTAAAACCTTGACAAATATTCCTAAATACTCATAAAATGTATGAATAACCATAATTTAAGCAGATCAATTAGTATGCAACAACAACAACAACAACAACAACAACATACCCAGTAAAATCCCACAAGTGGGGTCTGGGGAGGGTCAAATGTACGCAGACCTTACCACTACCATAAAAGTAGAGATCAATTAGTATGCAATTACTCATAAATCAAAAATTGAAAATTCGTATCAAAATTTAGTTTTGGAAGAGGACTTCTTGGTTGAAAAGAAACCAAGAATCAAATCCACATACTTGCTTTATTAGCCTTGAGAAGATGAAGAAATTTGGTGGAGATCTTGAAGGATTGCTTGAACACTTACCCTAAGTATTGAGAGAGTTTTGGGAGAGCAATGTAGGTGGGGGAATTTGGTTTCCTTGAAGAGTGATGTAAAGGCTAAGTAGAGGAGGGTGTTTATGCTGATTTTTAGGAGGTTATACATGTCACTTAACACTAAAAAAAGATGTCAAAACGTATGGGAAAAAGGGGTATGGAATCATGTAGTGCAAAGGGGTTTTTTGAGTTTTGACTCACTTTTAAAAAAGTAGAATGATGCCTAGCACAAGGGAGTGGGCGTGGGACCTGGATATGGCAACATTGTCCTTGCCCATGATGCCATGGCATGGAATGGTATAACCTCAAGTTGTTTCTAGGGTCATGCCAAAGGCTGCCTATACAAGCCATGCAACAATGTCAAAATAATTACCCCCAAACGAGTCAATTATGCAGCCTTCACACACACTTATATTTCAAACGCAAACCAAACTTCACTTTTAGTCTTAACTTCACATAACATTTCCCCAAAATACTATTCCAAGGTTAAATAAACCAACCGCTTCCAAAACCACCTCAACATAACTAAACCAAGCTAATTGCTAAGATAACCTTCGTATCAAATTTACTTAACTCAATCGGAATCCACTTGAACATTATTTTGCATGCAAGTATAGGCTTAAAAACACCTGGTACATTACAAGTAGGGATAGGTTAGTACGATTAGTTGGGTCTTTATATCCTGTGGTGTCAGTATTCGTCTGATGTGTGTTAATTTTATTGTATTTACTTTCTATCATTGCTTTTGTTATTAGTCATTCTTCCTTGTTTCTCTTCCTTCTCCTTTTTACGTTTCTAGTTTATTTTGCTAATGGGTTTTTGAGACGAGGGTTTCCCGGAAACAGCCTCTCTACCTCTATGAGGTAGTGGTAAGGTCTGCGTACATTTTACCCTCCCCAGACCCCACTTGTGGGATTCCACTGGGTATTTGTTGTGAAAATTTTTTAGAAGGTGCAATCTTAAATTATATTTTTGTAACATGTGATTTATATCTCATGTTTTATGATTTTAATTACAATTATAAAATAGGGTTTTAGGTTTCTAGTTCCATAACTTTCTTATTTTGTTCTAGCCCCTAATGAATACTATATGGTTACTTCAACAGGTTACTTGCTTCGGATGTCTCTGGTGTTATAAATATATGGGATAGAAGAGCCAGTGATCTTCCATGTCTTGAGCTAGCAACCAATTCTAGTAGTCCTCTTAACAGTATCAAATTGAATGCAGATGATCAGGTTATGATGAAGACGGTTTCGTTTCCTTTTCTATCAATAACTTCTATTTGCAATTGCATAGCCTTCGAAAACTAATCTTCTTTTCTTCATCCCAAAGACTATAGCATTATCATTGGTTTCTCTTGTCAAATAGTAGGTTATTTTTGGAGCTAGCAAGCAGGGAACTATTTACATGTGGGATATTCGTGGTGGAAGATCGTCTGCAGCTTTCCAGAATAACAGAGTGGTACTTATGTTTGTGTGCTTCTTATGCTAGGCTTCCCTTCCAGAATAACAGAGTGGTACTTATATTATGTGTGTTTCTTTATGCTGGGCTCCAATCATGAGAATCATATAGGAAAATAATTTGTTGCTTTGTTCTGCATGTCTGATTTTATTGGAATAGTAAATTTAAACTGCTTCTGTTTACTCTTCCATTGTGAGTTCTTATGTCTTTTGTATTTGAGGGTTTGAGCAGATAAAATGATATCTCTTCTTTCACTATTTTAAAGATAAAACGATTCTTATAACTTTAGGTGATTGAAAGGGAAATAAAGGACCTTTGGTAGTTGATATAATGTGAATTGTGTTTACACCATCAACAAGTAGAAAATGAGAAAGTAAGTGGTCTTTGATTCCTGATGACATTGGAAAAATTCTTAATAGCTTCTAATGGGGAGCTTTTGTTTTTTCAGGTAAGTTATTCTCCTCTGATAGCAATTAAATTGGCATCTGAGCTAGAGAGAATTGCTTCTTTGAAGGTATGTTTTAGGTAGCCATTATCTTATTCTACAGTAATAGCTATACTGAGATCATCTAGTCTTTCCATTCCACAATATATTGTAATTTGTAATTCTTCGTGGTTACTTACTAGCATTCCAAGTAATCTGTTGAAGCTAGTATTTTGCATGTCTAAGTACAGATAATCGTAATATCTATTTTCCCAATATTCTTATTTGTCAGAATCCTTGTAAATATTCTAGAATATATATAAATATAGGAGGTAGCTTAATTTACTCCTATTGTAATTAGGTATTGAATTGAATTGATTTCCTTTCCTTTTTAGGACTTCTAAACGTAGTTATTTAAACCCATTAGCTTGAGGGATAATCAAGATGTGTCCTCTCATTACTCAAGGTGTACTTGGATTTTCTGAATGAAAGATCATTCTGCATTATTTTTCATATTTTAAACTTTTGCTGAAATATAAAATCATTTTGTTGTTTCTATCACACTTTAACTAGTGATAATGCACGTAAATATTTATTATCTCAATTTTAACAATTTATGTCTTTTCATGGAATTCTTTATCAAACATCTTGTCCTTACACTGCACAACAAAATAGGGTCTCACAGAGCAAAAATAGGCATATTGTTGAGACTTGAGACTACCTGCACCTACTCTGACAAGCAAATGTTCCATTGTGCTTTGGGGGATACAATCCTCACATCTTGTTATCTGATCAATTTTATGCCTTCCTCTGCTATTCAAAATCAAGTTCCACACTCTATTTTGTTTCCTTAGTCGACGTTATTCTCTCTCACCACCTGTCTTTGGGAGTGCATGCTTTGTCCATATTCTTACTCCAGGAAAAAACATATTGGCTCCTCGTGCTCTTAAATGTGTCTTTCTTGGTTATTTGAGGGTACTAAGGGGTATCAATGTTTTTCACCTGATCTACAATGATACCTTATATTTGCTGATGTTACTTTCTTTGAAGGTCAATCCTACTTTACATCCTCTTCTGTTGAACATCTAGGCATTTCTGAGGTTCTACTAGTTTCATATCTTAGGGATCCCACTATAGTTTATCTTTCAACTCAACCTTTTACAACTCCATCTTCCTTACCTCCATGTCCAGCACTGTTGACTTATTCATCATTGTCTGCGCTCCTTTTGTGTTGCAGACTTCTACATACATTTCTCCTATATCGACTCAAAGTGGTATTCGTTCTACTCATAACCCTCATTCTATCTATATTTGTTTGAGCTGCCATCATTTTTCAGCAGCCTATTCTTCCTTTACATCACCATTATTATTTGTTTCTATTCCTAAGTAAAGTTCTTTTTCGTCCAGACTAGCAACAAGCTATGGTTGATGAAATGTCTACCTTACACACTAATGGTATTTGGAATCTCATTCCTCTACTTTCAACTAAGTCTAAAGTTGGTTGTCGTTGGGTATATATAGTGAAGGTTGGCCGCGATGGACAAGTTGATCTCCTTAAGGCTCAACTAGTTGCCAACGGTTATACACAGTTTTTAGATTGACTTTGGTGATACCTTCTCTCTTGTGGCTAAGATTGCTTCAATCTGTCTCTTTGTATCTATGACTGTCTTCGCCATTGGTCTCTCTACCAATGGATATTAAAGTTTCCTTTCTTTATGGGGATCTCGAAGATGAGGTATATATGGAGCAACCACCTGGTTTTGTTGCTTAGTGGGAGTCCAGTAACATGATGTGCTGACTATGACGAGCACTTTATAGCTTGAAGCAGTCTCATCAAGCATGGTTCGAGAAGTTTCGCATGGCTATTGAGGTATTTGACATGATAAAGTACGAAGTGAAGCTATCATTTGTGTTTATCGTCACTTTGCTCCAGGTTTGTGCATGTATTTGGTGGTTTACATTGATGACATAGTCGTCACTAACGATGACGAGGAAATTACCAAATTGAAACATCACTTTTTTCAACACTTTCAGTCTTAAGGATCTTGGTCGATTTAGGTATTTTTGGGCATTGGGGTCACTCAAACCAAACCAGGAATTGCCATGTCATGGAGGAAATATGTACTTGATATTGTTGAAAAAATAGGAATGACTAGTTGTAGGCCTATTGATACTCCAATGATATCCAAATGTTAAGCTTCTATAGGTCAGGGGAGCCCATCAATGATCCATCCTATAAGATATGGGAGGCTGGTAGGAAAGTTGAACTCTCATTGCGACTCGGCTTAATATTGGCTTCCTAGTTAGTATTATAAGTCAGTTCTTGGAATTCTCTTTGTGACAATCATTGAAATGCAATTATTCGCATTCTTTGATACATAAAATCTGCTCCAGGGAAAGAACTACTTTACAAAAACCAAGAACATGAGAAAATTGTTAGATATTCAGATGCAGCCTGGTAGGGTCATTCTTCGATGGATGATCCACTTCTGAATACGATGTTCTAGTTGGGGAAAAATTGGTGCATTGGAAAAGTGTAAAATATAGAGCCAATGGAACAGTTCTCTTGTTGTATTATTCCAAGAATAAGAGCTATTTATATAGGTGTACAAGTAAATCTAGCTAAGGAAATACAATCAGAAAAGATCCCTAAAAATGTCTAAGATCCCTAAAAATCTCTAAGATCTCTAAATATTTCTAACTATTATTATGCTATAAATACTAGATACAACTGTACATTTTGTAATACTCTCCCTCATGTTGGAGCATAGATATTGATCTTGCCCAACTTGTTACAAAGATATTCCATTCGAGTTCCATTCAAAGGCTTCGTGAATATATCACCTAATTGCTCCCGTGTCTTCACATAGCCCGTAGAAATCACGTTCTCTTGAATCTTCTCGCGGACAAAGTGACAATCAACCTCAATATGTTTTGCCATTCATGATACACTGGATTTGAGGCAATATATAGAGCAGCCTGATTATCACACCACAATTTTGCTGGAAAAGAAGGATTCAAACCAACCTCGGCTAAAAGGTTGTATCCATAGTATTTCGCATGTGGACTGAGCCATAGCTTTATACTCGAATTCTGCACTAGATCGAGATATAACATTTTGTTTCTTACTCCTCCAAGATACTATATTTCCACCAACAAAGACCCAATAGCCAGTAATCGATCTTCTATCTATTCTTGATCCAGCCTAATCTACATCTGCAAAACATTCAACGCGAGTATGTCTGTGGTCACTATACAATATGCCAAGGCCAAGAGCTCCTTTCAAATAACATAGAATTCATTCTAAGGAAGCTCAATGTTTGACTGTTGGTACAGACTTGAATTGACTGACAATACTGACTGCATAGGCAATATCTAGACGAGTCACAATTAGGTAGTTCAATTTCTCAACTAATTTTCTGTATCTTTCCAGTGCATCAAAAGGTCAGCATCATCCTTAACAAGATGTAAATTAGGATCCATTAGTGTGCCACATGGTTTCGTTCCCAACTTTCCAGTTTTTACAAATAGGTCAAGTACATACTTTCTTTGAGATAAGAAAATCACATGCTTGCTTCTAGCTACTTCTATACCCAAGAAGTATTTCAACTGTCCCAAGTCTTTGGTATGAAATTTGGCATGTAAAAACTGCTTGAGAGAAGAAACTCCAATACAGTCATCTCCTGCAGTAGCAATATCATCAATATTAACAACTAGGAGAATAATACCCATCATTAACTCT
Organism: Solanum clarkiae; assembly: GCA_011800125.2. Classification (NCBI taxonomy): domain Eukaryota; kingdom Viridiplantae; phylum Streptophyta; class Magnoliopsida; order Solanales; family Solanaceae; genus Solanum; species Solanum clarkiae. The sequence continues at coordinate 7,495 of JAABOM020061303.1, forward strand.
CTGTTGAAGACTGAGGGATCACACTTGCTCTTGTTCAACCCAAACTTCTGAACTACATCTCTAAATTTTCCAAACCATACACGAGGACTTTGCTTTAGGCCGTACAAAGATTTCTCAAATGACATACTTTTCCATACTCCCCTGAGCAACAAATCCAGGTGGTTGCTCCATACATGTAGATCTCCATGAAGGAAAACATTCTTGATATCCAGCTGATGTAAAGGCCAATGTTGAGAAGCAGCTAAGGAAATAAACAGGCGAACAGAGGTGAGTTTAGCTACGGGGGAGAAAGTGTCCGCATAATCTACCCCATAAGTCTGAGCATAGCCTTTAGCCACAAGTCTTGCGTTAAGTCTTGTGACAGAACCATCAGGATTGACTTCGACGGTAAAGACCCATTTGCATCCTACAGCTTTCTTTCCCTTGGGTAAATCCACCAAATCCCAAGTGTGCATCTAGAGCATGTATCTCTTCAAGCATTGCATCATGCCGTCCAGGATTAGTCAAGGCTTCTTTCAATGTTTTGGGAATAGAGATAGAGTCTAGAGAGCCAATTAAAAAACTAGATGGAGGAGATAAGTGATCATAAGAAACAAAGTTAGCAATAGAATATTTGGATTTACACTGACATGTACCTTTCCTAAGAGCAATCCCAAGGTCAAGATTTCCCGAAGAATCAAGTGGAGGAGGAATTGATGATGACGGAGTTGATGTAGGACAAGTATCATCATTACCTTGCCTCATCGAGTAAACTTGAACAATTGGTGGTCTTGTTGGAACAGATGAAACTGGTTCTGGAGGCATACTAGTTGACTGATTCTCAATAAACAAACTAGCAAATGGAAGAACATCATCATCTGATTGTTTTGTTTCAGCATGAGTAACCTGATAGACCAACCACTCATCTTCCTCCACATGACTTGTAGAAATAGGAGGTGCGTAGAAGAATGGTGTAGCTTATGAAAATACCACCATCAGTAGACACTAGGTATTTGCCAAGTTCAACAGAGTAACACCGATACCCTTTCTGAAGTCGAGAATAGCCTAAGAAAACACATTTTAGCGCCTTTGGATCCGATTTGGTAACAGATGGTCAAACATCTTGAACATAACATGTGCTTTCAAACACCTTAGGTTCTAGTTGGAATAATGATTTTTTTGGAAAAAGAACACTATAAGGCCTATTACCTGCCAACACAACTGACGATATCCGATTTATCAGAAAACAAGCTGTGGAGACTGCATCAGCCCAAAATCATTTCGAAACTTTCATTTGGAACAAAAGTACCTGAGCTGTCTCAAGTAAATGCCTATTCTTTCTCTCAGCGACTCCATTCTGAAGTGTATATACACATGAAGACTGATGAAGAATACCATGGTTTCTCATGTAAGATCGAAATAATTCTGACATATATTCTTTAGCATTATCACTCCTTAGAATCTGCACTGAGGCATTAAATTGATTTTTGACTTCAGCACAGAATGCAGTAAAGTGAATAAGCTCTTCGGATCGACTCTTCATAAAGTAAATCCAAGTCATTCGAGAAAAATCATCCACTAAAGTGATAATATATTTATGCCCAGTTTTAGAAACAACTGGACATGGTCCCCAAACATCTGAATATCCTAAAAGGCAGACTAAACTTGCTTATTAATCCTTGGACTTAATGGACTGCAATGATGTTTTGCAAATCGACAAGATTCACATTCCAATTAAGCAATATCATGGAACTGAGAATAAAGCTTCTTTAGGAGAGGTAGAGAAGGATGTTCCAATCGACAATGTGTTTCAAATGGAGAGACGGCACTAGAGCATGCAATAAACTGAGGCTCCCATTTATCAAGTATGTAGAGATCATCAATTAGATGTCCTTTACCAATAACTTGATTTGTCTTAAGATCATGAAATAGACAATGATCCGGAAAGAATGAAATATAACAATTAAGATCTCTAGTAACTTTGCTTACAGAATTCAGTTTAAAAGTCAACTTTGGTAGACTTAGTACATATGACATGGTGATAGAGGAGGCTTGTTTAATAGTCCCATATCCAACACTGTTACAAGTTGATCCATCAGCTACAGTAACCGGAGATGTGCTTTGTGTGATCAGAAGCTAGAAAAAATATTAGGATTACTGAATCAATGACCCATTTATTTGAAGAGGTGATGAGACATGTTTTAGTTGACTTGGTAAAAGCATTGATTGAAGTAGATTTGTTCAATGATTTCTGATATTGAGAGAATTCAAAAAATCTTTTGTCGAAACTGAAATCATGTTATCAGACATTGAGCTGGAAGCAATCATTTTCCCAACTCACAATATTGAAATAAATTTATAGACAATTGTCCAAAGCTGAAATTATCCAACCAAGTCTGTATTGGATGGAAATAGAACTCCAATCCAGTGAATCACATGAAACAAATCATAGAATCAAGCGAATTCGAATCCAATCAAACAAACTCAGAGAACTAACAGAGACTCAACAAGTCTCAAATTGTTACAAAGAAAGATGACCCAAATAAGTCACAAGTTGATCTGAACAGGAAGTCCCACTCAAAGACAGTTTCTAACAAAATCAACCTCCTAAATGTTACTGCAGAAACACAGAAACAGAACAACTTATAAGAAACTCAAACTTAAACAACAAAGTAGCTGCAGAATCTGTTCTAAAGTTGTCAAATGTGATTATATGATCTGAAACCACGGCAAAGCAACCAAAAATTATCAAGCAACCACCTCCAATAGTCAGGTAACTATCGGAAAAGTTATCGCAAATCCTGGAATGATGGTTCGATCCTGTCCTTGGCCTCGAGGAGTGGTGAGCAGCACAAAACTTGTATCTCTGCTAGCTTTCATATCAACTAAACTGAAATGAATTCAATCGCCTTATGGCTTATTTGTTCCCTTATTATATGACTCAGCTTCGCCTTTTCCTTTCTACTCCCATGCTAAAAGGGAAGTATCGAAGGCGCATCTCTTCCAATTTTTTGGTGGAGTTACTGATCCAATACTGGCAAATCAGAAGGCTAGGCTCTGATACCATGTAAAATATAGAGCCAATGGAACAGTTTTCTCGTTGTATTATTCCAAGAATAAGAGCTATTTGTAGGTGTACGAGTAAATCTATCTAAGGACATAAAATTAGAAAAACAACAACAACAACAACATACCCAGTAAAATCCCACAAGTGGGGTCTGGGGAGGGTAGAATGTACGCAGACCTTACCACTACCATAGAAGTAGAGAGGCTGTTTCCTGGGAACCTTAATCTCAAAACCCGTACGCAAGAAAGAACTAGATATGACAAAAGGAAGGGAACGGAACAGAAAGGGCGACTAATAATGACATTATGTGAATAAGATAAAAATAACACACAGGCAATGCGAACACATGATAAAAGCACCTAACCCTACCATTAGCCTGCTACTCTAATTCGCGACCTCCACTTTTTTCTATCTAAATTCATGTCCTCAGTGAGGTCAAGTTCCGTTATATCATGTCTAATACCTCCCCCAGTACTTCTTCGGTCTACATCTACCCCTCCGAGTATCTCCCAAATCCAACCTCTCGCACCTCCTAACAGGAGCATCGGTACTCCTTCTCTGCACATGTCCAAACCATCGCAGT
>JAABOM020061304.1:0-11123 GCA_011800125.2 Solanum clarkiae
TATTGATCCACGACTTAAAATTGGTAGGGTCAATTGCGTGCTAAAAAGTTCAGGTTCGTATAAAAACTTATTTTTTTTCCTTTGTTACCTGCTAGTACATTTAAATATTATCTTGGTATCTCAGCTATATTCTTATTATTTTATCTGGTTGTGTTGATATATTTTGGGACTTGTAAGGAACTTGTTTAATTCGTCCATTTGTTCGAATTGCCTGATCACATGACATCCTTGTGGACTTTGTCCTTCTTGTGGCTGTGACTGTTACCATTGGCATACCTCTTGTTCAGATCATTTGTCATCTTGATTATGAATTTTTGGTTCATCCTAAGTGTGGATGTAGTCCATCTTATGTACAAACTAGAAAGTCACTCTTAATGTGGTCCTTAGTTCTCTTGATAATTAGGTTTTCACCCTTCTTGATACAGGGCGTCGGTACTCTTTGAGACTTGATTATGTTTGGTGTGATGGCATGACTTACATACTAGGCGAAACTTATTATTTGAATGTCTGGTTGAAGTTGTTCTAGGAACCCTTGATACTTAGATTTTTAAATATCCTACTGGATACTATTAATGTATTTGTTCACTTGGTCTATTTACAACATTCTAATTGTGTTTTCCTTTCACTTAATAAGGGTAAATTGAGGGATTTAAGGTTCTCAGCTTTTAGCTTTTACACTACTAAGCTTCATGCTTAGCGATAGTTGTTTCTATCGTAGGGAGTACCTGAGATGATGCTTGAGGATGACTGTTGAAGATAAATTTTGGGAGTTGTAAAGAAGATCACATTTGCATCTAGACATATATATATATATTGTAGTAGTTTTGGGACATGTACATGATTGTCCTATTACATATGTATGTATAAATTTGAAAGACTAATGTAAATTATGGAACCATGGGTTGTAACTTTAAGTTTTGGCTTGTTTAGTTAAATTTGAGTCGACGAGCTTTTCTATATTAAAATACCAGTTCATTAAGATGATTGTGAAATGGAAACTAGTAAATTTTATGTCCTTGCATTTTAATATCGATAATACTTTTCAGTGTGTTACAACAGTTTACGCAATATATAAATATCTCGCAATATAGTAGTTTAAATTACTTGCAAGGTACTCATGCCAAAAACTTGAGCTAGAATCAATTGTACAACCATCAGAAAAAAATCCTATACCTTTAACTATTTTACATTCATTACTTAAATATGATTAATAGGTCGCGTGTTAAATTCTTCATATGTTGGTAAGAGGTACGTAAGCCTAGAATGTACAAACGTGGCATCCTTCCACGAGGGTTGCCACATAAAGACCCTGAAACATCAAAGCACACACAATAAAATCAAGGAAAACCTCTAACTTACTGATTGCATCATCGGGCACCACCTCCTCTCATTGCCTTCTTTTGAGAGCATAAAACTAATTACTTTTTGGAGCATCCCCTTGATCAACATCACCACCTTAACCCTTGTTTTAAGCATATGGACAATCTGGGATTTTGTGGCCCATCTCACCACACACAAAGCATGCACCTATGTTTCTCAAACATGTACCACCATATTTCCTAACACTTTTTGGGCATATAGGATGAGTCACCCCACCATCTCCTTGGGGCCTTGGGTTTAGCACCCCACCCCTAACAATCCTCTTGCTTGGAGCATCATCGGACTCTAGACCATAGGAACTACCATCCAATCGGGCCCTCGTAGCCTCACAACTCCTCCTTTTCCTCAACTTCTCCCCCTCTATTTTCTCAACATAAGTCATCACGCAGGACTAATCCATGTCTCTAATCAACATAGCGGACCGACATTAAACCATCTACGTTACGGCATGGCCTTTTCGGTAGGAATCATAGAACTAGATCATCAATCCATTACATTCAAATAATCAGTAAATAACTACTCATTTTTCCAAGAACACAACAAACATAAGAACCCAACAACAACATCCAACACCATAGGTACTTCTCCATGGAAACAACTCATATAGACATCCCTATCATCATCACAGTCATCATATACCTACACTTCCTCTCCTCATTATACATCATATGCATACAATCATCTCATCATCATTCCATCATTATTTCATCATTATATAATCATCATAATACCATTTAACTCATAAGACATGCATTAGACCTTCAATTCCTCAAGAAACCATAGCAGGACATTTTATCTAATAATTGGCAGATGTGTAATGGGTGTAAAAGACCATGCAATTTACAGTTGAAATCATGCAAGAAAATCTATTATAAAATTATCAATCAACACCTCACAACACCCTCAAGACATACATATCAAAACCCCAAATCAAATCTTACATTATATCCAAGATTTAAAGCTCAAAACATGCTAAAACAACCATACTTTTATGAACTCAAATCACTGTACGGTAAATTTCTTAATGTACAAGACCCACATGTAAAAATCAACTTCAAATCATGCAATATTAGTAAAAAAGAGGCTTAGGCACCATGGGCGAAAAGACTCAATGGTTCAACACCACATACCTTGACCTTGAAGAATTTCTTGAAGAAGACTTTAACGGAGACTTGAAGCTTGAAGGAATTCATTAGATCCGGATGAGGGTATTGGGACGTGAATTTTGAGAGAAATATTAGTTTAAGTGTTTGAGTGAGTATTAGGGAGTGTGTATGATGATATGAGGGTTAAATAATGCTAAGTATAGGTAAAAACACATTTGTAAACACTTCGGCCCAAGACTTAGAAGTCTTGGACCAAAAAATAAAATTGGGCCAAAATAACACACTGGCGTGTCGCGCTAGTGTCGCGCACCACATTCTGGAAATCGCATTTTACGATATTCAAATTTTGATACGGTTGCTCAAAAATCGAGATTAGACCCTTTTCTCCTTAATTTGGACCTCTTGAACAAGAATATAAAGTTGAATTTTGGAAATAACAAATGGATTTTGAGATATATAAAAATTAAAATTTTAAACATTCTGAGACACATTTTCGAGCATTTTTTGGGTTCGTTACTATATCCCCATTGGGAACATTCATCCCTGACTCAGTATATCACTGGCAGTCCTTCGTAAGTGCGGCACATTGTAAAAGAAACGCACATGATAAGAGCAATCATGAACAAATCAGCCCCAACACGAATGCAACATTATATTTAAAATACAATTTTCAAAATCTCAACATAAGTGTAAAACCATCATCAATTTGCCAACTTAAACATGAATGCATATGAATGATATAGGGCTGAAATATAAGACTTGGAAGCATGAAAAGAACTTGAAATATCATCACAAGATCCAATAGGAATGAAAGAGGTACCGATGTCATTTTGCCATGCCCACTCCAGCTCCCCCAGAGACATCTTCTACCTTATAATTCCTTCAATGAACTCCATCACACCCCCAATCCTTGAAAGCCACCATAGTACTTGGATCACCATGCACCACCTTGTCATAATCACATGGAAATTGAATAGCCACATTCGCATCCATAGGTTATCCCAATCCTTAAGCAACCTGACCAACCTCACCCTACATCCTACAAGGACTCACAATCCCAAACTCAATTGTCAACCTTAAACCCACCTATTCCACTTCGGTACCATGAACCACCATCTCTCCCTTGGGAGATAACCCCCTTTCTACCATCTTTTCACCCAAGACATTCAACCCTAATAAGATGGAATCAAAGCCTTGCTGTATCTAGACATCTTAACCTAAGGAGATTCAGAACCATCAAGAAAACTATACTACCATGCTCAATTTCCTTCAACCTAACTCCCTATCTAGCCAACCGATGGACCCCACTAGTCTCCTCTTTGCCACTATCATCAACATATGTTAGGCTACTTAGAGCATCAATCACAACACTAGCCTAAGGAAAAAGAATGCACACTAGTATCACAATCCTTAAAGAATTCTAACCACGTTCTTGTCATTTTCCATTCTCACCTTGCATAAATAGCAATAACCCCATCATCAACCAAGACATGCAATACTACCCCCAAATGATTCACAAGTTCTAAATAAATCAATGTACCACCACTAGAGACCACCATAACAACTGTCAAGGTAGAGTTTTAAGACCCTATTCATGAAACCCATAAACATAATCAGTGCATAAGTTAACCAAATAACTCCAACAATACTCAAATGCTCACTCCTAGCCTGAAAAACACTTAGGAATATCACCTACCCTCATCCTCACTTAGAGACAAAACCCGAAGTAAAGATCAAGATTAGAGAAGTGACTAACCCATTGTCGTTAACCAAATAAATTGACCATCTTTACCCATTACAACCTTATGAGTTCTACACTCATTAGAAATATGCTACGCAAGTAGCCCAAACTACCCTAATCCTCCAACACAACAAGCTAGGTCGTCATCCCACAAGAATACTTACAATATGCATGTAGTCACACCACCTCAAGACCTCCAATCCAACAACCAAAATTCAACCAAGATCACAAGACAAGACTTTATGCAAAAAGAACATGGAGCAAACCTTACAAGCCCTTCTAGCATCAATAGCCTCATATAACCGAATCTTACTAGCAACAAAGAATAATGGGAAGAAATAACGATCCCCAAAACATCAAAGCATGCATAATAAAATTAAGGAAAACCTCTAACTTACTGGTAGCATCATCGGGCACCACCTATTCTCCTTGACTTCTTTGGAGAGCATAGAACCGATTATATTTTGGAGCATCCCCTTGATCAACATCACCACCTCTACTCTTGTTTTGAGCATATGGACAATCCGAGATTTTGTGGCCCATCTCACTATACCCAAAGCATGCACCCGTGTTTCTCTAACATGTACCACTATGTTTCCTTCCACATTTTGGGCATCTAGGATGAGTCACCCTACCATCTCCTTGGGGCCTTGGGTTTAGCACCCCACCCCTAATAATCCTCTTACTTGGAGCATCATCGGAATCTAGACCTTGGAAGCCACCATCCAATTGGGACCTTTTAGCCTCACTACTCCTCCTTTTTCTCAACTTCTCCCCCTCAATTTGCTCAGCATAAGTCATCAAGCGAGATAAATCCATGTCTCTAATCAACATAGTGGACCGGAATTCTTCACTCACAAAGTCGGAGACGCCCATCACGAACTTATTCATTATATCCCTTGGGTTGGAAACGAAGTGAGAAGTATAATTGGAGAGTTGATTAAACTTGAGGGAATACTCCATCACACTCATAGCACCTTGTTTCAAGTTCATGAACTCTACCAACTTAGCTTCCCTAAGCTCAAGAGGGAAAACCCGACTAAGGAAAGTCGCCTTGAAATCCTTCCAAATAACCACATTATGGATTCCCTTCTCCTCCTTCCATTCATCGTACCATATTTGTGATACCTCTTTGAGTTGGTAGACCGCCAACTCCACCTTATCCTCCTATCTAATACCCATAATGGCCAATACCTTATAGATCTCATCAATAAACCCTTGTGGGTCCTCATCCACCATTGACCCATAGAACTCCGGCGGGTTCATCCTTATAAAGTCTCTCACCCGAGAAGCCGGTGAAGGAGCATGAGGGTCTTGGGCCCCTTGATTAGCTTGATTAGCCACAACATGTGCAAGTAAAGTGAGAGCATCCCGAAGATCTCCATTGGTCGGTTGCTCCTTGGGAGCGCGAGCCCTTCTTCCTCTTGCATTAGGCATGATCTAGCATAGCAAAGAACAATTGTTGGGGGGGAGAATAACCTTACTTCAACTCTATAGCACGATGTTGACCATGAAGAAGGGAAATATTTCCTAAAACATCTTATAGCTTCCTACTCATAGTTGTGGTGCACAACACAACCACGAATAACACTCTAATTGATGCAGTGTGTTGGACTTGAGAATTTAACAACCTAGTGCTCTGATACAAACTTTGTCATGACCCAAGCCTAGGGCCTGACATGACTGATGAATGGGGAACCCGAAGGAATCCCAAACAAGCCTCATAGCATATCATTACACATCCTTGGTCACGGAAGCAATTAAAATGACAATAAAAGATAAGCATAAACAAGGGGAAATTGGGAGTAATGGAACACCTTTCATATCATACGCAACAAAGGTCAATAGAGTCAAGGCTCACAGCATGGTTGCACCATATGTCCAACAACACCTCCACTACCTAAAGATAAGAGCGGGGATCAAGACAAAGTAACCGGGCTCACCCTCATAACCAAAATAGAAAATCAAGAAAAGTGTCTTAATACATAATAAGAGAATCATAGACCAAGGTCCCCGAAATGGAGGACTCATCAACAAGCTTGAGCAAAAATGTATTATCCACGTGGAGGAGGATGTTCAAGCAGGGCTCCGGTTCTTACATGGTGACATCATGTAGGCATAGAGTATGTGTTAGCACATTTGAATGTACCATGTATATGGGATGCAATGCTAGCAAGAGATAGGCCACATAATCGAAATGCATAATTGTAAGCAAAGGATAGGTGTAACATCAATATGACGTGCATGCTCAATGCTCAATGTAAAACATACTAGTAAATCATGATCAAGGAATACAAACTCAATATGAGAAACATACTCAAACCCCTTTATAAGAACCTTCATGAAATGGGCCCAAAGACCCCCAGTCACCTTATGGTATAACCTTTTTGGAGAGCGTTATCAATACCCCTACCGTGTGACATAGTCTTTTTGGTAAGTAGTATAAGATATCCCCTACTTTATGATATCATTTTTTGGGTAGGAACCATGATTCTTTATATCTTACGGCATGACAATTTCAATAGAATGTCCACACCTTACGACATGATCTTTTTGGTGGGAGCTTTGAGACTTTCTACCTTACGCATGGCCTTTTCGGTGGGATGTCCATACTTTACAATATAATATTTTCGGTAGGCATAATTCGATATTCTACCTTATGGCATGGCCTTTTCTATAGGGTGTTCATACCTTATGATATGATCTTTTCGGTAGGAATCATTAAACCATCTACCCTATGGCATGACCTTTTCGGTAGGAATCATAGAATTAGCTCATCAAGCCATTACATTCAAATCATCAAGAAATAACTACTCACTTTCCCAAGAACACAACAATCATAAGAACTCAATAATAACATGCAACACCATAAGTACTTCTCCAAGGAAATAACTCATATTGACATCCCTATCATCATCACAAAGTCATCATATACCTACACTTCCTTTCCTCATTATACATCATAAGCATACAATCATCTCATCATCATTCTATCATTATTTCATCATCATATAATCATCATAACACCATTCATCTCATAAGACATGTATTGGACCTTCAATTCCTCAAGAAATCCTAGCTGGATATTTTATCAAACACTTGGCAGGTGTGTAATGAAGGTAAAACACCGTGCAATTTAGAGATGAAATCATGTAAGAAAATCCACTACAAAACCATCAATCAACACCTTGCAACTCACTTAATACATACACATCAAAACCCCTTATCAAATCTTACATTAGATCTGTCACGACCCAAAGTCCCATTAAGGCGGATCGGCACCCGATGTCGATAAGGCTCGGAAGAACCAACCTATATCTATGCGGTTTTTACACATATTATAAGGGATTTCTATCTTCAATGTGTCCTTAAGAAAGTAAACAGTGATAACAAGCCAAAAGAAAATGCATATGGCTAGGCTGTTGGGGCCACGGTGTTTAAGGTATGAGACATGGACACACTTTAATTTACAGTCTCCAAAGCCTATAGATAAGAGAGAGTATCTGATAAGGGTTGAGACAAGTGTCGCCTCGACTAACTGTACAATACAAACATATAATCTCTATACACATACAAAGCTCCGAAGCAACCTCGAGCTTGGTAACAGCAGCTGGATATCCTGTACTCTACTGGGGAGATCTACTAGTACCTGTACCTGCAGCATGAAATGCAGGTTCCCCGTAAGAGACATCAGTACGAGATAATGTATTCAGTATGTAAGGCGGGAAATACCATTTATGAAGTAATAACTCAAATGAAACTATGCACTGGTGTAGGATATGAGACAACCTTTGGTTATACTTTGGGACCATGTACTTTATGTTCTTTATATTACTTTAACTTTACTGTATAATCTGTGCACAACATGTAATACAAATGACCAGCTGATCAGTGATAAAACTGTATCGGGATCGTCCTTGGCTAGGTTCTTCCTTAACCCCTCGGGCTACCACCCGTGATAGGATCGTCCCTGGCTAGGTGATTCTTCCACCCCTAGGGCTATCACCCATCAATAAACAATATACTTTATCTTTCAATTACCTTTGAGATAATTCTTTTGGTGGTAATAATATTGGAGCTATAGGACTGTAGATGTAATATGTGACATGTAAATAATCATACAAGACGATATGACAATGAAAAAAGTACGTTACATAAATAATAAAATGTGTATGAGATGAAATAACTAGTGAACTTTATTTGGCAAAAAGAATCCATATAACTTGGTAAACATGTATGTATACAGATTTGAAGGTGACTATGTATGGGAGCATATGAACATGTGCAAGAGTGTAGACACAGTCAATAGTTGTGTCAGAGTTGGTAAGTGTCTTTATGTTCCAAGGAAGGATATATGTTTCATGCCAAACAATATGAAATCAAGTAGCCTTACATACCTCATTGTATGACCTCGTTACTACCTTGGAGTGGCTGAGTTTTCTCTAAAATATTTATATATAGTATTTTAGGTGATAAGACTAGTATTAGCAATGATGAAACACTTCTTGGCAGCCCAATATCGTAAAATCTAACACTTGGGCAGCAAGCTTTTAATTAGTGACGCAAAGGCATTTCTTCAACGTTTTCACTTATAATCGTATTTTCTAACAACCATTCTTATGTACATGTCATATACATCTTATTTCAGACTCTTAGCAGTAGTACAATAGTCCATAGGGTACAGGACATAACAATCCTGCACAACACACAAATAGGCAGCATCACATTCGTACTCTCACCGTATTTTGATGTCAACACTCCCAAATCTATTTCAACTTTACCCCAAGTTGTATCCAACGTTTTTATACATAAAATAAATCTTACAATAGTCCACAAATAGTACCAAATTAGGTGAAGATCATGAAATAACAATCTCAAATTATCAGCTGACAAATTTCTTTTAAGAGCACAATTAAGATATCCTACAATAAGTCATCTTTACGGACTGCAACAGTGGTGAAACAGCCTGGTTACATTACTATCAACCAAAAATATGTTAAATACATAAGTATGAATTCATAATACAACCAACCAAGAAGAGAAAAATCTCTTAATTAACAAGAAAAATGTACAATAATCATCGGGATACATGCTGTCCAGAATTTTCAGCACATGTATAATTAGCTTATTTCTCTAGTTTCTATAGATAAACCACATTAAGGGCATAAGTTGATTTACTTACCCTTAAGTTCAAGATTTAGAGCTTCTTTAGGAACCCTTGTAAGGTTGTGAGACATGTTTTTCACCCTTAGAAAGAGAGCAGGAAACAACCAAGAAAGACTGATTTTTTTTCCAAGTTGTGATGGTTTTAGGGGTTGTCTTTATCCCTTTTTTAAAAGACCTCTTGGACGAATTACTTTAGAACTTTTAACCATATATTAACACCTATTAAGCACCTTCTGATACAGCATCTTATCCCTTACACTTGGGCCTAAATGGGTCTCCAACTTAATGGGTCTTTTGCTGCCTATTCTTCTCCTTTCCCATTAGTTACTTTAAGCCAAATTTTCAAATGAATTGGGATAGGATTGGTCCCATTTTCTATGCTTCCCAAACTGAAAATGCAGTTCATTTATGGTGCCAAAACATGAGTTAAAGTTACACCCTTAAGACAGACTTTATTCATAATCAGACTTGGACAAATTCGACGTCGGGCCTCGTCTCCATTTAGCTAGCAATTTTAAGCCAAAGAAAGTAGGTGGCTCACTTGCTAGCTTCTTAAGTCCTACAAGTACCTTACTTCTCTCACTTCATTTAGGGTAGTAATTTCCTCAATTTGACTTAAAACTTATTTACACTCGACTCTCTTTAGTGTTAGACATACATGTCAACCTTTAATTGGAGACTGAAGCACTTTTTTAAAAAATATTGGTGCTAATTTGACCAAATTATATCATGCTTTATTTGCATAGTACTAGCATTGCAATATGTGAGGTGTTACATCCTCCCCCCCAGGAACATTCGTCCTCAAATGTTAGCACAATTGGATAGCTTAATCGAGTTAAAACCTTTATTTAAACAAACTTTTGACAACACACTAAGTATTCAATCACACATACCTATTAGTGCCCAAATTCTACCTATTGGACTTCATTTTTAGCTTCAAATAAGTAAGGGTATTTTGATTTCATCGCGTTCTCGGCCTCCCATGTTATTTATTTTGCTTGCTGGTTTCTCTAGAGTACTTTCATTGAAGCTACCTCTTTATTTCTTAACTTCTTAACTTGACGATCTAGAATAGCAATAGGTACCTCTTCATATGTGAGATCTTTTGTAATCTACACATCCTCAATAGGAGTGATATGGGATGGGTCACCTATGCATTTTCAAAACATTGAGATATGACAAACTGGATGAATCATTGAAAGCTCTTGGGGTAGCTCTAGTTCATATGCAACTTTTTTGAACTTCTTAATAATTTTATATGGCCCAATGTAACGTGAGCTCAGTTTTCCTTTCTTACCAAACCTCATAACCCCTTTCATTGGAGACACCTTTAAAAATACCCAATTCCCTACTAAGAATTCCAGTCCTCTCCTTCTAGCATCTGCATATGATTTGTGATAACTTTGGGCTGTTTCTAGCCGCTACTGTATTATGTACAATAACCCCTTCCTTTGGAGTTTCAAGAAGGCGAAATCCCAAACTAGCTAGTTGTCGTAGATCCTTAGCTACGCCATGACTTGCCATGGCCTGGTCACTAGTATTCATGATTTCCTTACGACTTAGAGCATTGGCTACCACATTTGCCTTCCCGGAATGGTATAGTATATCAACATCGTAATCCTTTATTAGTTCTAGCTATCTCCGTTGTCTTAAATTTAGATCCTTCTGCTTAAAAATGTATTGCAAACTCTTATGATCTGTATATATGTCAACATGAACCCCATACAAAT
>JAABOM020061305.1:0-11122 GCA_011800125.2 Solanum clarkiae
GGGAAGGCTATCAAATTCTTTTAAAACATACATTTCCATGATTTTCAAAATATAGTGAATTTGGTATACTGTTATTATGGTAATGGTAATAACAATTAGCCTTTTAAGGTTTGAAATCGATTTATGTAATAATTTTTTTTTAATTATTTTGTATATTTTAATCACTACTTACATAGAATTGCAAGAATTGTCAATATTTAATATTAAGATTTTTAATTATTATTTCATGGTTTATAACATTAGCTAGAAGTTTGAAAATGATGAAATGACATTTGGGATAAGAGAAATATATTGATATTTGGGATCGAGTTTCTACTGGTCGTTGTTATTGTTAGAGATATTGATATTCGGGGAAGAGCTTTCTACTATGTGTGGATATTGTCGAGGTCTCTTTCGATAGGCTATTATTACCGAGGTCTTTTGCGGCGGCCGAGATCTTTTTGGACGAATACATGGTCTATGTGAGACCCCTATGGATTCCGATATGAGTTGATCAGCAGATGTGTATTATAGGACATATATGTATCATGATTATTTGACATTGCATTGCATTGCATCATTTTGCACCTCATTCATTATTTAATTGTAAGTGAACTCTTGACTCATTGCTGATTTATAAATTTTGGACAATTGCTTCATGTTCACTGTGACTTCTTTGAAATTGTTTGTCACAACTCAAGCCTAGGATCTAGTTCTAACACAACGAATGAGAAGTTCGAAGGTGCCTCACCTAATCCTCTTAGAATTTCATAAGCATACATAAGGTAATTAAGCATCAATATAAGTAAAGTAAGCAGAAGAAAATTTTAAAGCCAAATCTAAGATAAAAGTCAAGAACACTAAGGGGATTACATCAACTTTGCCCAAACATGACTATACTTGTCTAGATCTTGGTGAGGACTAGAACTGTAACACTCCAAATTTTTTAAGCTAAGACCGAGTCATCCTTCATATGATATAGGATTTTAATTGAGGATTCTTAATTGAGCATAAATGTTAAAGTCAATTTCTTAGTATGAGAATAGAATTGGAGATGATATGAGGTCGTAGTTCTAATGTATAATTTTATAAAAGTTAGGTGAACGAATGACTTGTATGTCGTGTATACGTGCTAGGATCAATTCCTAAGTATTTAACGTATAATAGGTATGATTTAGAGTCATAAGGGATCTTTTACATCAAGTCAAGTTCAAAGAATTTCTAGCAACTAAGTTTTCATATGAGTCGATAGAAGGGTCAACTTCAAATGACCATATATCCTAAATTATAATGAGATGGATGACCCATAATATATCAAATCGAAGATATTCGAATTAGCTTTCCAACACATCTAATTTTGTGTTAATTGGAGTTCTGAGTAGAAAGTTATGATCATTTTAGTGGAGAGGTGCAAAGCTGTCCGAAAGTCCACGCCTGGAGCACCTCGCGGACCCTCACTGGATGAGTTAATGATGTTCTTTGTTTATAATTTTAGGGTATTGTTATCCTAAAGCCTTTGGGGGTCTATTTAGGGTCCCCAAGACATATAAAACATCAGTTTTCATGATCAAAACTCTCTCCCTTCCCTCCTAAACATAAACGCTCAAGAATCATCAAGAAAATCATCAAGTTAGGATTAACTTCCAAGATTCCTCCTTAAGGTAAGTATTCTTCATGAATTTCAATCTACCCAACCCAAATTTCTTCATCTATTCATGAAGCTCTAATAGGATTTTAAATCATAACCTAGGGTTTCAAGAAAACAAATTCAAGAATCCCAAGAAAGGATTTCTTGACTCTTCTTCAAGAATTATGGTTCTTCATCAAGAACTCTAAAAAGTCTAAGTCAAGAATTCAAGAATCAAAAATAATTCTTTCAATCAATGTCCTTCCAAGTTCTTTCACTTTAAAAGAACTATGAAGATTGAGGATTTTCTCTAAAAAAGCGAGTATTCCCCAAACTTCAACCAACAATTTCTCTCTCAATTTTGATCGAATTTAAGCGGTTCAAAAGGCTAAATTATATATTTTTCCAAGGAGAACACCGTGGGAGATTCAGAAACTGACTTTATTGCTTCGTCTGAGGTAAAAATTATAGATTTACTGCTACATTTTTAATATATTTCGAAAACTTTAACATGCGATTTCTTCCTCAAATTAGCTCCATTTTTAAATGGTTTTTATCATTGAATTCCTTATCACTTGGGGAACATTTTCATGTATAAATTTTCAGATTCCGATAGTATTTTTCTGGCAATAAAATTTTTGGACTATTTTATTCTTTTCACCGAATTAATTGATTTTAGTGTCGTTAGATTCATTATATAATTATGATGCTATATTTGAATAGATTTTGGTAAATTGGAGTGTCATAGAAAGAGAAAAGCTTCAGAATTGATGTGATTCGAGACTTTATATAAGGCAAGTGAATTTTTAACCTTTTGTTAAATATGTTGAACCTTGTATGCTCCAATGTGTATATAATTAAGTATTTCGGAGTAGAGAGGGATTTATATAGGCTTTGATTGAAATATTTTGAATGAAGTGAGAAATAATGATAAGGAATAATGAATTATATAATTATAGGATCGGGTGTCACGTTCCGACACATATATATTATAGGATCGGGTGTAACGTTCTAACACATATATTATAGGATCAGGTGTCACGTTTTGACATATATATTATAGGATCGGGTGTCACGTTCCGACACATATATTATAGGATTGGGTGTCACGTTCAGACACATATATTATAGGATCGGGTGTCACGTTCTGATACACATATATATATATATATATTATAGGATCGGGTGTCACGTTCCGACACATATATTATAGGATCGGGTGTCACGTTTAGACACATATATTATAGGATTGGGTGTCACGTTCCGACACATATATATATTATATGATCGGGTGTCATGTTCTGACAGATATATTATAGAATCGGGTGTCACGTTCCGACACATATATATATTATAGGATTGGGTGTCATGTTCCGACACATATATATACTACATATTGGATCGGATGCCACGTTATGGCATAATAATAATAATAATAAAGGAAGACATGTTAAAATAATTTAATAAACTCAATTTCAAAGAACCTACCTCCCAAAAGAAGTGTGATGTGGAGACTTGAGTCCTCATGTGTATTATTGATATCGAAGTGATACTTATTTTTAGATGTGAATATTGTTAAGGTTGTGATGCTATTGAGATTGAGGATATTGCAATATTTATGATATTGAGCTACCCATTCTTGATTTTGAGATATATAGAGTCTTGTGCTTCTTGTGTGAGGTGTTGAGAATAATTTATATAGGCTTTGATCGTAGAATTTTCGAATGGTATAGTTGTGAAGGTTATGAATTCTTGTATCGCAAAATAGTTGTGAGATTGTGATCCTTAGAGGCCTAATGCTAAATGATAATTATATCTACATTCTAGTAATTTTCTACATATGATATATATATTGTGCTGAGATTTTTTTTGAGTGCAGGCTTGTAGTCTGGCGGTATGTGGTTGGGTGTTAAGAAGTTACTTGGTTCTTCATTATTTTACTTTAAGTTAGTTTCACTTGCTGAGTATCGTGTGTTTGGTACTCACTCCCCTTGTTACAACAATTTTGTAGGTTGCGAGCCCGGATTATCGCGATGCTCTCTACTTTTTCTTGTTCGAGGCTTCCTGTGGAGATTGCGAGAGGTAGTTGTTTGCCATCCCAACTAACTTCTTACTCCTATTTTATGATTTTGTTCTATTCTAGAGACAATATCATTTGATACTTGTGTTTTCTTTCAAATCTATCGTAATATATTATAAGCTTGTGCACGTGACAACCAGGTTTTGGGGCATTTTCATTAAGTTGACTTGTCACCTGCAATTGAATACTCATTTTTATTATAATTTCGTATTTTAACGTTATAGTTGGGTTATAGGCTGACTTGTCTTAGTGGGAAAAGACAAGTGCCATCACGCCTGGATTTCGGGTCGTGACAAGATGTCATCTCCAGTGTGAAAAAGAAAGCATAAGAAAATTCATCTATAATAAATTGCCACATTGATGGAAAAGAAAAAGTGTGCAACTATTTTTAATCTTGCCTTTGATTAATTTAATTTAATCATAAAATAGAATTATTTTTATGTCATAAAGTCCATATGTGGATGTTTCTTGAAATTTCTATTCACCTAAACTTTATAAATAAATAAATAAAAATACTAGTATAACCTATTCGATTAATAACTAGTTGTCTACAATTGATTTTGATGAGTTTTTACTTTTTGAAAGTTCAAAATTTATTTTTGATTTTAGCTTATATTTCACTTGACAATTTTTGAACTATAGAGATAATATGAATCGAATATCTATACCATTTATCAATTAATCTATTTTTTTTAACATTTTATAACTTAAAATTTTTATTTATTTTTATTTGACTCATTTTTAATCTGTTTATATTTATTCTATTACATAGCTAGGAATGTGAAATATAGTCTTAGTATTCATCCAATCGAGTCAAAATTTTTACAAATACATTCACGTGTAAAGATAAAAACCTAGTTTACTCAAAACAAAATGATAAATCACATGTGATTGTTCTTCTTATGAAATATTCAAATGCCAAAAATAGAATTAATGAGACTTCAACAAAATTATCTTTTGTCAAAGATTGATTGGTTAATTATCAAATTTGGAGGTGGCAAAGTATAGAAAAGATTAAAGACATTTTTTAGGTGAGCTTGAGTTAGTTAAACCCCAAATGAATATCGATACTTAAGAGGAGATATACCTATTGCTTTGTCAATTTTGACACCATTCTTTTTCATTATTTTCATTGCAAAAACTTTGAATTCACAATTCAACTGCTTAATTTAGTTCAAATAATATTTGGACGTGTTAATAACGCCCATCAATTTATTAACTCAATCAATTTTGATCTGTTTAAATTTAATTAATTGTACAAAATCACTATATAATAACATATTTTTACTATGCATTGACACGTGTGAGATATAAAATCTAGTTTTGCTATTACCTACTAATGACTTTTTCTCCAAATTATATTTAGTAATTGGAAAAGACATGTGATTTCTCTAGTTTTATGAAGTATGTAATTATCTAAAATAGAAAGAGACTTCTATATTCATCTTTCTTTAATTAAGGATACATCACAAGTAATTTGTGATAGATGTGACAACATAGAGAAGAATTATGTACAAAATTTTTTTATTAGCTAGCCATGGGGTAAATGCATTATGCACACCTAATTAATAGTTGAGATTTTATTCGTAAAATTACATTGAATATGTTATTATTAATAGTCTAGACCTTATTTGTATAATTTCTTGATGAGAACAATAAGATATATGTTCTTAATTTCAAACTTTGAATTTGTTTCTGTAATCTATTTATAACATAATGGTATTCTGTATAATATGTTTTTTTCTAAACTTAGCTTGAACTATGTCTCCAACTTTGGAAATGCACACATAGGTAGCTGAACTTGTATAAAATTTACGAAAAAGAGTCAAAAATACCCTATGAACTATTTGAAATGGAGCAGAAATACCCTTCCGTTGCATTTTGGTTCAAAAATATCCCTCCGTCATATTTTTGAATAAAAAGATATCCCTCCATTATATTTTGGTTCAAAAATACCCCCTCTTTAACGGAAACAAAAAAGGGTCAAAAATAATCCCAAACTATCAGAAATGGAGTAAAAATATCCCTTGATTAAATTTTGGTTCAAAAATACCCCTCCTTTATAATTTTGCAAAAAAAAAAAGTACCCTCTCTCTAATAGAAATAACACCATGTATATTATGTGGGTAAAAAAGACACATGATTAGTCCATGTGAAAACCCATTTATGGACCCAAAAGGTTTTCTTTTCTAAACCTAGATCTAAGACTAGTCGTTTCATATCAAAAGATACTGTTATTTCACTTGCAACCGTCTCAAAAAGTCGATATCTAAATGATAATATTGATTTATGGTCGTTGCCTCCTCCTTCAATCAATTTTCCTAGTTCAGTAGGATCCAATTGTTTAACTTTTTCGAGCCTACGAATCTTATAAAGAAAATGTTGTGCTCATGTTAGCAATATACTAACATAATTAATATAAGTTACAATTAATTCGTCTGTAATTATAAATAAAAGCTTTTTTTTTGTAATATAGTAAGAATTTGAACTACTAAAGTTGGATAAAAATTGATTTGAAGATGGGTTGAAGTTGAATTTTTAATGGAAGAGAGATATTTTAAATAATAACTTTAAAGGAATATTCTTTAGTCGAAAACTAACGAAGAGTAATTTTTGCTCTATTTCTAACAGTTAAGGCGTATTTTTTGCCCTTTCTTCATTTATGTTAGGAAGGACCAGGAAATAGACGATTTAGGTAGTTTTCTGTGGGGCTGTTAGTCCACGGATTCTAGAGCTGCAGGGGGCTCCGGCGCAACTTTCCCGAATAATCAGACGAGTAGGTCCGCAATGAGCCCTGCAAACTGCCGAAATCATATGAGTAGTTCACAACCGTATGATTTTTTTGGAATGTTGCACCGGAGCCCCATGCAGCCTCAGAATCCGTAGGCTCATACCCACTGAAAACTGCCAAAATCGTCTATTTCATTTTCCTTGGCCCATAAAATCCAACCAGGCCTTCGCCGGCACCACCAGGCTACTTGGGCCACTTGTTGAGCTCGTTGCAGACCCACTCATATAATATTTCATGAAACTTGCATCGGAGCCAATGCAACCCCAGAATCCATGGGCCAACACCCACAAAAAACTACCGAAATCGTCTATTTCCTATTCCTTGGCTCATAAAATCCTACCAGGCCTCCATCAACGCCGGCGGGCCACTTGGGCCTCCTGTCGGGCTCGTTGTAGACCCGCCAGTATTTATTCTTCGAGAATCTTGTACCGGAGCCTATGCAGCCTAAGAATCCATGGGTTAACACCCACAAAAAACTGCTGAAATCGCCTGTGTCCTATTCCTTGGCCCAAAAATCCTACCAGGTCGCCGCCAGCCACCTAGGCCTCTTGCCAGGCTCATTACGAACCCACGCATATGATTTTTCATAAATCTTGCATTGAAGCCCCATGCAACCCCAGAATCTGTGGGCTAACACCCACAGAAAACTATTGAAATCGCATGTTTCGTGTTCCTTTGTCCATAAAATCCTACCAAGCCTCCACTGGTGCCGCTGGGCCACTTAGGCTTCTAACAGGGCTCGTTGCGAACATACTCGTATAGATTTTTGGGAATATTACACCAAAGTCCCATGCAACCCCAGAATCTGTGGGGTAACACCCACGAAAAACTGTCGAAATCGCCTGTTTCCTATTCCTTGGTCCATAAAATCCTACCAGACCTCCGTCGGTGCTGCAGGACCATCTGGGCCTCTTGCCAAGCTCGTTGTGGAGCGATCCGTATGAGTTTGCGAGAATCTTGCATCGGAGGCCTATGCAGCCCCAGAATCCATAGGCTAACACCTATATAAAACTGCCAAATTCGCCTGTTTCCTCTTCCTTGGCCCATAAAATCATACCAGGACTCCGTCGGTTCCACCGGACAACCTGGGCCTTCTGGCGGGCTCATTTTGGACCCATCTGCACGATATTTTAGGAGTCTTGTGTCGGAGCCCCATGCATCCCTGGAATCCGTGGGCTAACACCCACAGAAAATTGTCGAAATCGCCCGTTTCTTGTTTCTTGGCCTATAAAATCCTACCAGGCCTTCAACGCCGCCGCCATGCTTCCATGGTCTATTTCTGGGCTTGTTATAGACCCACCCAATCCCCATGTATCCCCAGAATTCGTGGGCTAACACCCACAGAAAATGGCCGAAATCGCCTATTTCGCTTTCCTTGGGACATAAAATCATACCAGGTCCCCACAATGCCGCTGGGCCACTTAGGCCATTTATCGAGCTCATCCCCGACCCACCCATGTGATTTTTCAGGAATCTTTACTCGGAACCCCAGGCAGCGCCAGAATCCGTGGGCTAACACCTATGAAAAATGGCCGAAATCGCCTGTTTCGCCTTCCTTGGGCCATAAAATCCTACCAGGCCCCCGCCAACACTGTCGTGCCACCTGGGCCTCTTGCCGGGCCCATGCCCGACCGACTCGTGTGATTTTTCAAGAATTTTTTCTCGAAACCCCAGGTAGCACCAGAATCCGTGGGCTAACACCCACAGAAATTACCGAAATCGCCTGTTTCGCCTACCTTGGGCCATAAAATCCTATCAGGCCCCCGAAAATACTGCCGGTCCACTTGGGCCACTTGCCGGGCTCGTCCCCGACCCACAAGGGTGATTTTTCAGGAATATTTGCCCAGAACCCCAGGCAGCGCCAGAATCTATGGGCTAACACCCACGGAAAATGGCCGAAATCGCTTGTTTTGCCTTCCTTGGGCCATAAAATCATATCAGGCCTCCGCTAACACCGCCGGGCCACCTGGGCTGTTTGCAGGGCTAATCCCTAACCCAGCAGTGTGATTTTTTTGGAATCGTTTCTCGAAACCCTAGGCAGCGCCAGAATCCGTGGGCTTACACCCACAAAAAATGACCGAAATCGCCTGTTTCGCCTCCTTAGGCCATAAAATCCTACCAGGCCCCCGCCAACGCCGTGGAGCCACCTGGACCACTTATAAAACTCGTCTCTGACCCACCCGAGTGATTTTTCAAGAATCTTTGCCCGGAACCCCAGGCAACGCCAGAATTCGTGGGCTAACACCCACGGAAAATGGTCGAATTCGCCTGTTTTGCCTTCCTTGGGCCATAATCCTACCAGGCGACCGACAATGCTGCCAGGCCACCTCGGCCGCTTGCTGGGCTCGTTTCCAACCCACCCAAGAGATTTTTTGGGAATCTTTGCCCGAAACCCTAGGCAACGCCAGAATCCATGGGCTAACACCTACGGATAATGGCCAAAATCACTTTTTTCGCCTTCCTTGGTACATAAAATCCTACTAGGCTCCCGCCAACGCTGCCGGACCACCTGGGAAGCTTGCCGGCGTCCCTGACCAACTCGTGTGATTTTTTAGGAATCTTTGTCCAGAACCCCAGGCAGCGCCAGAATTCGTGGGCTAACACCCACGCAAAATGGCCGAAATCGCCTATTTTTCATTCCTTGGGCCATAAAATCCTACCAGTCCCTCGCCAATACCACCGAGCCACCTGGGATACTTGTCGGGCTTGTCCCCGACCCACATTTGTGATTTTTCAGGAGTCTTTGCCCGAAACCTAGGCAGCGCCAGAATCTGTGGGCTAACACTCACGAAAAATGGCCGAAATCACCTGTTTCGCCTTCCTTGGGACATAAAATCCTACCAGGCCCCTGCCAATGCTGCTGGGCCACCTGGGCCACTTCCCAGGCTCGTCCCCGACTGACTTATGTGACTTTTTAGGAATCTTTGCCCGGAACCCCAGGAAGCGCCAGAATCTGTGGGCTAACACCCACGAAAAATGGCCGAAATCGCCTGATTTGCCTTCCTTGGGCGATAAAATCATACGGGCCCCCGCTAAAACAGCTGGGCCACCTGGGCAGCTTGCAGGGCTCATCCCTGACCCATACATGTGATTTTTCTATAATCTTTTTCTGTAACCCCAGGTAGCGCCAGAATCCGTGGGCTAACACCCACGGAAAATGGCCGAAATCGCCTGTTTCGCCTTCCTTGGGCCATAAAATCCTACCAGGACCCCAGCAACACCACCGAGCCACCTGGGATGCTTTCTGGGCTCTTTCTCAACCCGCCCATGTGAGTTTTCGAGAATCTTTTCTCGGAACCCCTGGCAGCGCCAGAATCCGTGGGCTAACACCCACGAATACTGGCCGAAATCGCCTGTTTCGCCTTCCTTGGGCCATAAAATCCTACCAGGTGCCCGATAATGCCGCCAGGCCACTGGGCCACTTGTCGGGTTCGTCCTCGACCAATGCATGTGATTTTTCAAGAATCTTTGCCCAGAACATCAGGCAGCGCCGGAATCCGTGGGATAACACCCACGAAAAATGGCCGAAATCACCTGTTTTGCCTTCCTTGGGCCATTAAATCCTACCAGTCCCCCGCCAACGCCGCCGAGCCACTTGGGACGGTTGCCGAGCTCATCCCCGACCCACCTGAGTGATTGTTTAGGAATCTTTGCCCGGAACCCCAGGCAGCGCCAGAATTCATGGGCTAACACCCACGAAAAATGGCCGAAATCGCATGTTTCGCCTTTCTTAGGCCATAAAATCCTACCAAGCCCCCGGCAATGCTGCCACGCCACCTGGGTCGCTTGCCGGGCTCGTCCCCGACCTACCCGTGTGATTTTTTGGGAATCTTGGCCAGAACCCCAAGTAGCGCCAGAATCCGTGGGCTAACACCCACGAAAAATGACGAAAATCGCATGTTTCGCCTTCTTTGGGCCAATAAATTCTGCCAGGCCCCCACTAACACCACCGGGCCACCTAGGCCACTTGCTGGACTCATCCCGGACTCACCCATGCGATTTTTTGGGAATCTTCACCCTGAACCCTAGGCAATGCCAGAATCCGTGGGATAATACCCACGAAAAATGTTCGTAATCACCTGTTTTGCCTTCCTTAAGACATAAAATCCTACCAGGCCCCCGATGATGTCGTCGGGCCACCGGGCCACTTGATGGGCTCGTCCCCAACCCAGGCGTGTGATTTTACTTAAAACTTTACCCAGAACCCCAGGCAACGCCAAAATCCGTGGGCTAACACCCACGGAAAATGGCTTAAATCGCCTGTTTTGCTTTCCTTGGGCCATAAATCCTACCTGTCCCCCGCCAATGCCGTCAGGACACCTGGGCCGCTTATCAGGCTTGTCCCCGACCCACCCGTGTGAATTTTTGGGAATCTTTGCCGAGAACCCAGGCAGCGCAAGAATCCGTGGGCTAACACCCGCTGAAAATGGTCGAAATCGCCTATTTCGCATTCCTTGGACCATAAAATCCTATCAGGGCCCCGCCAACCCCACTGGGTCACCTAGGCCGCTTGCCGGGCTCCTCCCGGCCCACCCGTGTTATTTTTTGGGAATCTTTGCCCGGAACCCCATGGGTCATCTGGAAACAGCCGCTTTATGTTTTTAAACATAGGGGTTAGGCTGCGTACATCCGACCCCCCCTCACC
>JAABOM020061306.1:0-11122 GCA_011800125.2 Solanum clarkiae
CTCCTGGCTTTTGGTGTTCTACTTTCACTTGTTGGCAATTTGGACATTGAGCCACAAATTCTGCAAGGTCCTTTTTCTTGCCTCCCTACCAAAACATTCCCTTCAGGTCATGGTACATCTTAGTTGATTATGGATGGATGAAATATCAGGAATGATGGGCTTCTTCCATTATCCTCTTTCTTAATCCATTAATATTAGGTACATATAATCTATTTTGGCAATAAAGTACTCCATTTTGTCTAAGGTCGAAGCCCTTTATCGTACCTAGACTCACTTGTATTTAAGTCGTCGTAAGATAGGATCGTTGAACTATTTTTCTTTCACCTCCATTACTAATGAATATGTTGTTGCATTATGCACAATAACCCCTTCCTTTGGAGTTTTAAGAAGGCGAACTCCCAAATTGGCTAGTTGACGTACATCCTTAGCCAGTCCTTGACTTACCACGGCTTGATAACCAGTATTTATGATTGCCTTATGGCTCAGAGCATCGGCTACCATATTTGCCTTCCCTGAGTGGTAAAGTATATTAATGTCACAATCCTTCATTAGCTCCAGCCACCTTCGTTGTCTTAAGTTTAGGTCTTCCAGCTTTAAGATGTATTGCAGGCTCTTATGATCAGTATATATGTCAACGTGAACCCCGTACAAATAGTGGCGCCATATTTTCAGAGCAAACATAACCGTTGCTATCTCAAGAATCATGTGTTGGATAGTTTTTAACATGTGGTCATAGTTGTCTAGATGCATAAGCAATTACCCTACCATTTTGTGCCAGTAGACACCCTAAGCCAACTCTTGAAGCATCCAATACACTGCATACCCCTCAGTGCCTTCTTAGAGTACTAGCACAAGTGCAGAATGTAGCTTATTTTTCAGCTCGTGGAATCTCCTTTCACATGCATCATTCCATTGGAACTTTGTTGCCTTATGTGTAAACTTTGTTAGAGGTGCAGAAATGAAAGAAATACCTTCAAAAAATCTCCTGTAATAACCTGCCAAACCTAGGAAGCTCTGAACTTCTGTGGCTGTTGTTGTTCTTGTCCAATCTCTCACAGCCTCTATGTTTTGTGAATCAACCCTTATTCCCTCATCAGACACAATATGGCCCAAGAATGCCACTGATTTTAGCCAAAATTCACATTTAGAAAACTTGGTATATAACTATCAATCATGAAGAACCTGTAACACTTGTCGTAAGTGATTTGTGTGGTCCTCTTCTGATCTTGAATATACTAAAATGTCATCTATAAATACTATCACGAACACATCCAAGAATGGCTTAAATATCTGATTCATCAGATTCGTAAAAATAGATGGTGCATTCGTTCGCCCAAATGACATGACCATAACGTGTTCTGAAAGCAGTCTTAGGTATATCTTCCTCCTTCACCCTAACTTGGTGATACCCTGATCTCAAATCAATTTTTGAAAAGCATTTGGCACCCTGTAACTGATCAAATAAATCATCAATCCTGGGGAGGAGGTATCTATTCTTAATTTTCACCATATTCAATTTTCAATAGTCGATACGCATCCTCAAGGTGCCACCCTTTTTGCCTACAAATCACACTGGTGCACCCCAAAGGGACACACTAGGTCTTATAAAACGCTTCTCCAATAAGTCTTTTAACCGCATTTTTAATTCATGCAATTTTGATGGGGCCATTCTATATGGAGGGAAAGAAGTAGGTTGAGTGCCTAGAAGTAAGTCAATACCAAAATCTACTTCTTGTTCTGAGCTAAGCCTGGAAGTTCTTCAGGGAACATATCAACGAATTCATTCACTACTGGAACTGATTGAAGGGTTGGTGATTCTGTCTCTATATCCCTCAACCTAACTAAATGAATTATATACCCCTTAGATATCATTTTTCTGGCCTTAAATAAGAGATAAACTTACTTTTTGGTGCCCCAATATTGCCTTCCCATTCAAGAACTTCCTCATTTGGAAAGTGGAAGTACACTTTCTTAGTTCGGCAATCCACGGTGGCATAGCAAGAGGCTAACCAATCCATTCCCATTATGACATTCAATTCCACCATTTCTAGCTTAATAAGGTCATCCAATGTGTTATGATCACAAACAGTAACTACACAGTCATAATAAATCCTTCTAGCCATAATAGATTCACCGGTTAGTGTGGACACTTCAAATGGTTTGTTCAATAATTTGGGTGTTCTCTTAAGCTTCCCAGAAACTAGTGGGGTAATGTATGATAGTGTAGAACAAGGGTCAATTAATGCATATACATTATGTAAAAAGATGGATAATGTACCTGTGACCATATCAGGTGAAGCTTCTAAATTTTGCCGACTCCCTAGAGCATAAGTGCGATTTTGAACTCCGCTAGAGCTAGCTTCCCATCTAACACCTCTACTATGACCCATAGGTGCTTTTTGACCCCCACCTAATGGAGGAACTGACGATGATGATGCAACAGCTGATCCAGTAGGTTGTGTTATATCACCCATACGTCTCCTTGGGCAATCTCTCATCATATGCCTCGGCGCACCACACCAATAACAAGTGTTGGTCACAACACGACACATACCTGAATGACTTCTTTTATAATATTTATAAGGATGCATAGGGGTCATTTGCTGGCCTATTGAATATCCCATTGTCCGGGCGCCTTGCCCTTCACTTCTTGGACCAAACTGATTTCCCCTAGACCCCTGAAATTGTGGTGGAGCACTGGCCGCAGAGTAGGAGAATGATGGCCTAGGTGGTCTATTAGAAAACCGAGGCCTAATCTCACCTTGGGGTGGTGTAAACTGCCCTATAGACCTGTCCTTCTCCTTTTCCTCTAATCCTCCAATTTATGTGCAAAAGCTTGCATTCTTGCTATATCCATGTCTTTATTCAAGGAAGCAGTGGAACAATCTCTGACCAGATACGTATTCAATCTATCCACATATTGATGAACTTTATCTGCCATAGTAGCAACCACATTAAGAGTATACCTGGCCAGGGAATTAAATTGAAGGCTATACTCCCTCACACTCATATTCCCTTTGTAGAGGTTCAAGAACTTATTTGCATAGGCCTCTCAAATCTCTAATGCCAAGTAATGGTCAAGAAATGCCTCTTTGAACTCCTTCCAGGTAGTTGGGGGTGCATCTATACCCTTAGATTGGTTCCAAGCTTCATACCACAACATAGCCATACCCTTTAACCTATATGTCACTAACTCGACAGCTTTTGTACCACTCACATGCATAACATCTAAAGTGCGCTGAATCTGATCAATAAAGTCTTAGGGATCTTCATAATCTGACCCAGTGAAGGCTAGAGGGTCCAAATTAAGGCAATCACGTAATTTTATGCTAGCTGCCCTATTCGTACCACCTACACCTATAAGCGGACCTTCCAATTTTTGACCTTGGCCAACAACTATACAGGTCAATAGTTGGACTGCATTTCTTAAATCCTGCACGGTAGCATTGATAGGTGGTTCTAGGGGAATTTCACTACTTCCGGGTTCATCAGGAGCTGAAGGAGTTGGGGATGTATGTGATAGAGACTCCTCTTGAACCTCATTGCGTTGTCTCACCTAACAGGGTACACCAACCACCACTTCTACTCCCTTCCCTATACCTTCATTTTTACTGGTTTTTGGCATACTTGTTGTACAAAATAATTTAGGAGTTAGACGTAATGCACTTATTAAACTTGGCTCTATGGCACGATCTAAAGAATGAAAAGAAGTAACAACTCCTAAATGGCAGGTAGCTTCCTACTTATAAATGTGGTGCACAACACAGCGATAAACAAGATTCTACATAGACACGGTTTCCCCTAGGATAACCTGCTTTTATACCACTTCTATCACGCCCAAAGTCCCGTTACGATGGACTGGCACCCGTTGCTGATAAGGATCGGGAGAACCAACCTTTACCCATGCGCTCTCCATACATATTACAAGGGATTTCTATATTTGACATTCCTTTGAGAAAACAAACAGTGATAACAAGCCAAAAGGATATGTATATGGCTAGGCCGTTGGGGACACGGTGTCTAAAGTACGAGACATGACCACACTTTAATTTACATAGTCTACCAAGCGTCTAGATAAGGAAAAGTATCTGATAAGGGTCGGGATAGGCCCTATCTCAGCTAACTATACGATACAAAAATATAAGCTCTAGACACACAAAGCTCCGAAGCAACCTGGAACTTGGTAACAGCAGCTGGATATCCTGTAATCCAACTGGGTAGATCTGCTGACACTTGTACCTACAGCATGAAATGCAGGTCCCCCGTAAAGTATGTCAGTAAGAGATAATTTACTGAATATGTAAGGCAAGAAACACTGTATATGAAGTAACAACTCCATGAAACTATGCACTAGTGTAGGATAAGAGACCACCCTTAGTTATACAGTGGGATCATATACTTTATGCTCTTCTTATAACTTTACCTTTATTGTATAATCTGTGCACAATAAGTAATACAAATGACCAGCTGATCTATGGTAAATCTATATTGGGATTGGCCCTGGCTAGGTTTTTCCTTTAACCCCTTGGGCTACCCCCTGTGATAGGATCGACCCTGGCTAGGTGATTCTTCCACCCCTCGGGTTACCACCCATCAATAAACAATATACTTTACCTTTCAATTACCTTTGAGATGATTTTTTTGGTGGTCACAATATTGGAGCTGTAGGACTATGGATGTAGCATGTGACATATAGATAATCATACAAGACAAGATGACAATGAAAAAGAGTACATTACATAAATATTGAAATGTGTATGAGATGAAATAACTCGTGAACTTTATTTAACCACAAGAACCCATGTAACTGGGTATCCACATATGTGTGCTGATTTGAAGGTGACTATGTACGGGAGAATATGAACATGTGAAAGAGTTGAGACACGGTTAATAGTTGTGTCAGAGTTGGTAAATGCCTTTATGTGCCAAGGAGGGATCTATGTTTCATGCCAAATAATATGAAATCAAGTAGCCTTACATACCTCGCTGTACGACCTCACTGTTACCTCGAGATAACCTTCCCTTCCTCCAAATATTTATCTATGACATAGTAGGTGATAAAACTAGAATTAGAAGCCAATAGATATATCTTGGCAACCCAATCTCATAAAAAACAACATACAGGCAGCAAGCGGATAATTATAAACTCGAGTGTATTCTTTCAACATTTCCGCCCCTAATCATATTTTCTAATACACATTCTCATATACATATCATGTGTACATGTTTTAGTGCCATAACAGTCTTACAACAGCCCAAAAATCACAACACTTAAAAATTCTATGCAACATACAAATAGGCGACATAACGTTATACCCCTTCGCTACACTTCAATATTGACAATCCCGAACCTATTTCAACTTTACCCAAACTATCCTCAACACATTTATACATACAAAAAGACTTGAAATAGTATTATAATAGTTCAAAAGTAATCATGAAGGACGTGAGGCAATAGCGTACCATCCATCAGCCCACAATTTCGTGCTAAGAACACAATTGTGAAATCCCATAAGAACTCACTTTTGCGGACTGTAAAAATGGTGCAGCAGATTAGTTATATCATTAACAAACTATATCTTGTTAAAAACATGAGTCTTACTTCATAATTCATCCAACTAAGAAGAGAAAATATCCTTGAATAACAAGAAAAGTTCACAACAATCCTTAGGACATATGCTGTCCAAATTTCCAGCACAAGCATAACTAGCATATATTTCTTGTTTGTCATGGGATAAGTATATTAAAAAATACATGGGTATTTACACTTACCTTAGCCTTCAAGATTCAGGTTTCCTTCAAAAACCCTAGAGGGCTGTATTGGCTGCCTTTGAAGTGAAGTAAGGAGAAAAAGAAGAGTTTTTAGGAAGCTGAAAATTTGTTTCAAAGTGAAATGACTTAAGGGACTGTTTTTTAGACCTTTTAAAGAGTCTCTTTGGCCGACTTTCTTTTGAACTTTTGACAACATATTAATATATATTAATAGCCTTGTGATGCAGCACCTAGGCCCTTACACTTTGGCCTAAATGGATCTCGAAGTTGATGGGCCTTGGCTGCCCATTTTTCCTAATTCCTCTTCATTTAGTTTGGGCCCAATTAGTCAAATGGGTTGTGATGTACTTGGGACCTTTTGATATCCTTCTTGGGCTGAAAATATAGTCCATTTATGATGCTAAAGCATGGGATAAAGTTACACCCTAACATGGACTTTGTTCATAATTGGACTTGCACAAATTCCACGTTGGTCCTCATCTTCATTTCGCTAGCAATTTAAGATAAGCAAATAGGTGAATCACCTGCTAGCTTCCTAAGTCCTATAAGCACCTCAATTCTCTCATTTTGTTTAGGGTCGTGATCTACTGAATTTGACATAAAACTTATTTACACTCGACTCTCTTCAACGTTAGACATACATATCGCCCTCTAATTAGAAATTCAAGCACTTTTAAAAATGGGCGCTAATTTGACCAAATCATATCATGTTTCATTTGTGTAGTACTAGTATTGTTAGATGTGGGGTGTTACAAATGTCCTATTCTTAACGCTATTGAAGTTCCTTCCCTTGAATTGAGGTACTAATTCAATTCCATTCCTCAATCTAAGATAGAGATGTAGGAAGTGATGGATAAATGAGAGTTCAAGAGTTCCTGAGTGAGGAGTAAGATGAGTGTTGAGTCTACTCGTGCCCATTTCTACCTTTACTTATTATTCGAGGTCGAACAATCCCGAGGGGAAATGATGTAACACCCCACAAAATTTTATCGAAAACGCTCCTAAAATGTATTGTGTGCACAATGCATCTTATAAAGCTCCGATAGGACATCCGAGATCAAATTTGCAATCAGTGCGGAAAATCTAGTCAAAAAATGGTCTCGACCTAATTTTTTAGCAACCGGGTCAAAAAAGATTTTCCAAAGTGGCCCAAAACAGTGAGGTTTTCGCACCTAGGGCGCGGTGCACCTAGGATGCGGAACCACACTTAGCTTTTTTTCAATTTTTTGACGAAACTGATTTTCCAAAAAATTCCACCAAATGAACTCGCGCACCAATGTGCAAAATCTGACTTTTTTTCTTTTAACTTTGAGAAGGGCATTTTTGTCCTTTTGAATATATTCTTAAGTCCTAAAATGAGTATTTAAGCCTAAATGCGTACGAAAGGGTTATAAAACTCCATTTATTCCTCAGTCTAAACTACCTTCCGAGAGAAGGAGAAGAAGAAGAGAGGAAGGTTTCGAGTCCAGGGCTAAATTCATGAAGAAAGTTGAGGATTCTTCAATCCCATATAGGTAAGGCGACACTAAAAGCATGGGACTATTCTTCCATGTGTCCCAAAGGTGGTCTTAGAAGAGAGTTGAAGCTTCTTGAGTCTATATGCATAATTTTTGATTATTTTCTTGAGAAATTATGTTTATTATATGTATTACTATGTACGTGGATGATCACCATAAACTTGTTTTCTTGAATAAAATATTTTCATGAGATATTGCATAAATCCTATTTATTATTTTACTAAAGATTGCATGAATGAAGATAGGAATTGAGTCTAGAGCTTTGATTGAGAACATTGATAGAGATTGTGATTATGAATGTGAGAATGATGATAAATTAATAGAACTTGATAGTCCTTTGAGTCTCAAGAAATAAACTCTACCGATTTGTCTATTCAATTTTTCCCTAGTGGTAGTTCCTAAGTCCTAAATTGAGCGAATTGAGGGCTGATGATAATGAATTGAGAACCCCAAAGAGGTTGAATGTAATCTTAAATAAATATCCCAACTCCTCTATTCAATGAATGAATGATGAATTAATGTCTTACTCTGAAGGAGATTAAATGATGACAAGGGATGGATGTTAATATTGACGGGCAATTTGAGTCTATAGGAGAAGTATCGAGTATCAAAATGGGTAAGAGTAAGTCCCACTTGCACTCATAACTACGTGGCCAGTGTAGGTAAGGATTGACCATGAGCAACAAATGTTTTCCTCAATCCCAAAAGAGGACTTAATATTATTTCTATTCTAGATCCAAGGATGTACGCTTTCTACCTCGGCAAGGTACGGGGCGAATGCCGCAACGACATCACTTTGTTGTACCATCACTAGCTCATAGGTGATGGGTGTACGTCCAAGAAACTCTAACATAGGATTCCCTTTTTACAGTACTCTGATGTTAATGTAATGGTATAGGGTAATGGATGTGATGGGCCATTTGCCTATTCTCTACTCCTTCTTTAGATAGACATTTGGCATGTTGATTGATTTCTATATTGAGTTAATTGTTATTGTCATATTATTGTACTTGTTTTCAATTTCACTCCACTATTTTATATACCAGTACATTTCATTTATTGACGTGCCCCTCTGGGACTGCATCATTTCATGATGTAGATACATAATTTGGAGATCGTCAACAGGCATATCGTTGAGGATTTGAGACGTTCAATTGATTGATGAGCCTCCCTTACTTCAGAGGATGCCTTATACTTATTTCATCTTGCCGTTGAGTTAGGTAATTAGTAGCTTTATTTTGATTGAGGCAGTCATGGGTCTATCGTTGGTACCACCTGATAGTGATAGAGGCTTCACAGACTA
This sequence comes from Solanum clarkiae, assembly GCA_011800125.2. NCBI lineage: Eukaryota > Viridiplantae > Streptophyta > Magnoliopsida > Solanales > Solanaceae > Solanum > Solanum clarkiae. The sequence goes on from JAABOM020061306.1 coordinate 8,593, forward strand.
GAGTACAACTTTGATGTAAGATTGTGAGCTAATTCTTCCTACTAGTCTCTTTTTATAATTTGTATTTGAGAACTGATGATGATGTGCCCATTTATCACTTTATGTCCTCTGCTGATACTAGAATGCTTAAATAAATGAATGTGATGAGGCCAAATGGTTCGTTTGGGGACTACCAATAGTCTCTAAGTGCCGGTTATATGTAGGGTATCCTCCCGGGGCATGGCATAAACACTTACACAATTGTATTAAGAACAAGCAAATTCAAAATCAATGATAATCAGAAGATTGAAGATTAAATTACACCACAAGTGTTTTCAAAGACTCTCGCAAAGTTTTCTCTAGAAGAATATTGAGTTCTATGAGTACTTAACCTAAAACAACTCAAAACTGACGTGTACTGATGAGAATTTCTGAAAAATAACCTAAAATACATATTTATGATAATTAAAAAATAATTCCTAAACTAAATAGGAAAACTGATCGGCATGCCATACGAAAGGTATTTTACGACCCCTATTGTCTTCTATGGCTCGTAGTCGGGGTCTCATAATCAGCTACTAGAATTGTGGACTTTACTTCTACGACACCCCTTTATGACTCCTAAAGTATTTTACGACCCGTAAAGGGGGTTTCATCTGATAACTTCCCTACAAGTCCACTTCTCTAATCCTTAAGGCATGAAAGGTATTCTTAACTTGTAAACTACTCCACGACTCGTCTGCGTGTTTGTAGACCTCAACTTTAACAAATAGCTCCTTACTAGAAATTCTCACGAAATGTATCTACAACTTGTAGAATGCTCTACGACCCATGGAAAGTGTCATACAACAGCAAAAACAAGCAACTTCTACAAATTTTCTCCAAATCATGGTTAACTTATAATCCTGCAAATCTAAACACGAAAACACATAAAACCCATAAATATCGCATTCAAAACATACAAAATTGTAAGTTTTAAGCATCAAAAGTGTTGTATTTTGGCAGCACATTAGGATGAGCCCGGGACATGTCTTGCCCCCATTCCATTCATGTTAGAGGTATTGTTGGATATGAATATGTATGTGATGAGTTTGAGTCCTATTATGTTTATGTGATTATGGAAGTCTTCCTTTAGTCCTTATTGCTTCTATGTGTTGATGTTTATTGTTGATATGATATGGAAGTCCTAAGCTCGTATTATTCCCATAGCGTGAGTCATATTTACCGGTCCCTTAGACTTTACTTGTTATATTGTCATGCTTATCCTCTTCCCTATAACATCCTCATAACTTGAGTCTAAAGTCCCATTTCCCTTAGAATTATATGCTTGTTGTTTACTTGTATGTTTCTACAACCAAGGATGTGGTACTTATGCTTAGATTCTTGTTTGGGGTCCCTACGGGTTTCCCATTCGCTGTGTCATACCTAAACCCTAGTTTTGGTCATGATAATTACACCCACCACTGATGTGTGTTTCTCAAACTAGTAAATGATAGTTTGGTATAAGATTCACACTCTCAATAATAATGGTATGAAACTAATAAAAAGGGATAGTCTAGATGTATTTTTGATACATAACTTCTATATTTATCATTCTTTTGACACAAACTTGTTCAATAATTTTTATCTCAAGGGTCACATATCACATGCAAGATACATAACTAATTCATTCAAGTGTAAATATAATTGTCCTTATCATACTGATTAGAGGTGGAAAATGGGTGGATTGGATTTGGATGGATTGAATATGGATTGAGCCAAAATGGATTGGATCACAATCCATCCATATAAAATATGAGTAAATATGGATTTGGTCAAATATGGTTTGGATAAGAATAGTTCCAACTCACTTTATTCTCTTGAAACCAAAAAAGATTAAATCAAAGCTAGATTGTTGATGTCCAATCCCAATCACCCCAACCCTACTCCGAAATAATTTTCTTTGAAAAGAATTATTTTTTCAATTTTTTAAATAAAAGTTTGGTTCATGGTGTATCGAAGTTTTGAGATCCCTACACCGAATCGAAGAACTGAACTTTTGAAAAAAGAACACCTACACCGAATCAAAATATCAAATTGGTTTGGTCTGGTTTGATTCTTCAATTTTCTGGTATTTATACCGACCCTAATAAGAAAAAATAAGAAGTTAAATTTTTTTTGCCCCCTCCCCCCCCCCACAAACATCGAATCGAAAAATCGAATTAGTTTGGTTTGGTTCGATTTTTGGATTTTCAGGTATTTATGCCTGCCCCAATAAAAAATAAAAAAATTCTATCCCCTGCCTACCCCGACATCGAACTGAATAGCCAAGTTAGTTTGGTTTAGTTCAATTTTTCGATTTTTCAGTATTTATGTCGGCCTCAATAGAAAAAATTAATTTCCCCACCCACCCACCACGACACCAAACCGAAAAATCAAATTAGTTTGGTTTTGTTCGATTTCTCAATTTTTCGATATTTATGCCTGTCCTAATAAAAAATTAATTAAAAAATTTAATTTTTTTTTGCCCCCCTCCCCCACCGACACCGAATTGAAAAACCAAATTTATTTG
>JAABOM020061307.1:0-45640 GCA_011800125.2 Solanum clarkiae
GATGAGTACAAACCCCTATCTAGGTTATCCAGATTCTTAGTCCCCTCCCCGCCCACCCCCGATTAGTCATGGTATAATGCAATACTTTATATAGAATTTATCATATACATAAGCTCATTTCATCATCATATAATCAATAATATCATATCTCATGCTTTAGACCTTTAACTCCTCAAGAAGCCACATCTGGACATTTTATCAAACACGTAGACGGTATATATGCTAGTATAAAATCATGAAATATAGAAATAAAATCATGTAAGAAAATCCATTGTAAAACCATCAATCAACACCTTGTGACACCCTAAAAAAATATACATCAAAACCCCTCCTCAAATCATACAATAGATTAAAGGTTTATAGCTCAAAATATGGTAAAACAGTCATAAATTTTCATAGCTTTAACATAGTATGCCGAGATTTTCATAATAAGCAAGACCCATTTGTAAATTAACTCTAAATCATGCAATTTGAGTAAAAGGAGGCTTGGGTATCATGGGTGAAAGGGGCCCATGAAAGAAACCCGCATACCTTAGCTTAGAGATGAACTTAGGGAAGATTGGAGATGGAGACTTGAAGCTTGAAGAAGAACCTTGAAGGAAAACCTTAGCTTGGGATGAGGGTTTGGTACTTGAATTAGGGACTAAAAAAAATATGACTTTGTGTTTGAGTGAGTATTGGGAAAGGTTTTGGGTAATATGAGGGTGAAATTTGACTATGTATGGGTAAAAACACGTTGGGAACACTTAAGCCCAAGACTTAGAAGTCTTGGACTGAGCTAAAAAAAAGTCCACATTTTACACAGTGGCTGTCGCGGAAGCGACGTGGATTTGCCATTGGAAATTGCATTCATGGAATTTCATAATTGCTAATCTTTTGCTCTTAAATTGGTGTTAGACTCTTTCTAACCTAATTTTGACCCCTTGAACAAGAAAATGAAGTCATATTTTCAAAATAACAAATGGATTTTGAGATATATGGAATTTAAAATTTCAGGTATTCTGAGGCACTTTTTTTGGAACTTTTTTTTGGGATCGTTTCAATATCTCCCCCTTGGGAACATTCATCCCCGAATGTAAAAGAGATGTACAAGACAAGAATGATCATAAACAAACCATCCCCAACTAAAATGCAACATCACATTTAAAACATCATTTTCAAAATCTCAACATACGTGAAAAATAATCATAACTTGCCAACTTAAGCATGAATGCATATGTATGACATAGTGGCTGAAACATAAGATTTGAAATCACATTGGGGACTTAGAATTAGTACCTTAGGCTTGAGTGGAGTGGAAAAGATAAGGATACCGCTTTTTCATGTCTACTTCGGCCTCCCAAGTGGCACTTTTGTTTTTGTTGGTTCCTCCAAAGGACCTTAATGGATGCCACCTTCCTGTTCCTCTATCTCTTTGCCTATCTAGGATCTGAAATAGAACCTCCTTATAAGTCAAGTTATCCTTGACAACACCCACAACATCAGGAGGAACAATAGCATTAAGATCACCAACACATTTCCTCAACATAGAGATATAAAACACCGACTGAACCAAATTCATCTTACTAGGCAACTTCAACTCATAAGCTACCTTGACAACCCTCTTTAAGACCTCATAAGGACCAACATATCTTGGATTCAACTTCCCCTTTTTACAAAAATGGACCACACGTTTCATTGGAGAAACTTTCAAATAAACCCAATCCCCCACTTTGAATTCAAGGTCTCTTCTTCTAACATCGACATAAAATTTTTGACGACTTTGGGCTGTTCTTAACCTTTCCTTAATCATCCTAACCTTCTCAAGAACCTCTATAACAAGATCTGGTCCCATTAAGTCCACCTGTTCAACCTCAAACCAACCAAATAGTGATTTACAATGCCTTCCATAAAGAGCCTCAAAAAGAGCCATACCGATGCTAGAATAGTAGCTATTGTTGTAGGCAAACTCAATCAAAGGGAGATGGTCACCCCACCTACCACTTAACTCCAATACACATGCCCTTAGAATATACTCAAGAGTTTGAATGGTTCTTTCGGATTGGCCATCCGTTTGGGGGTGAAAGGTCGTACTAAGGTGAACTTTTGTACCAAGACCTCTTTGGAAAGACCTCCAAAAGTGTGAATGAATTATGAACCACGATCTAGTATGATGGACAAATGAACCTTATGCAACCTCACCAACTCATGTATATACAACCTTATATACTCTTCAGCCCCATATGTGGTCTTAACCGGTAGAAAGTGGGCCAATTTCATCATCCTATCAGCCACAACCCAAATGGAATCAAAACCTTTTCTAGTCATGGCCAACCCAACTACAAAATCCATATTAATCACTTCCGACTTCCAAGTAGGAATCTCTATGTCTTGGGTTAGGCCAGCCGGCCTTTGATTTTTGGCTTTGAATTATTGACAACTATGGCAACCGAAAATGAACTGGGCGATGTCCCTCATCATTCCTCCCCACCAGTACACATCTCTCAAGTCCCTATACATTTTGGTGGAACCGGAGTGGATAGAATAAAGAGAATTATGGGCCACGTCAAGAATATTCTCCCTCAAGCCATCAAACAAGGCACACTCAACCTACCTTAGTACCTAAGGGCACCATCTCCCCCTTGGAGAAAACCTCTATTTTGCCCTATTTCACCAAGGCCTTCAATTCAAGAAAGGAGGAGTCAAGATCTTGTTTTGCTATCACCTCATCAACCAAGGAAGATCTGGAACCATCATCAACAACAACACCATTATCCACTTCTTCCAACCTAATCCCAAATCTAGCTAATCTATGAACCTCTCTACCATTTGACTATCACCACCATCAACATGAGCTAGTCTACCCGTGGACACCCGACTCAAAGAATCCGCCACCTTATTTGCCTTACCCGGATGATAATCCACACTTATGTTATAGTCTTTGAGAAGTTCTAGCCACCTTCTTTGTCTCAAGATATTTTTGAGTGAAGACATATTGAAGGCTCTTATGATCGGTGAAAACATCAACATACACCATATACAAATAAGGACGCCAAATCTTTAATGCAATACAACAGCCAATTCAAGATCATGGGTAGGGTAATACCTTTCATGCACTTTGAGTTGCCTAGAAGCATAAGCTATGACCTTACCATTTTGCATTAGCACACAACCCAAACCAACTCTAGATGCATCATAATACACAACAAAACCCTCAAGCCCATCCAGTAGTTACAATATAGGAGCGGACACAAGCCTATCCTTCAATATTTGGAAGCTTCTCTCACATTCATCGGTCCATACAAACTTAACCTTTTTTTGAGTCAATTTGGTCATAGGGGAAGCAATAGAGGAGAACCTATTCACAAATCTTCTATAGTAACCTGTAAGGCCCAATAAGCTCCTAATATCCGACGGGGTCAAGGTTCTAGACCAATTTCTAATCACATCGGTCTTCTTAGGATCCACTTTTATACCATCTCCCGACACCACAAGACCCAAGAATGTAACATCCTTCAACCAAAATTCTCACTTGTTGTATTTGGCATACAATTTATCCGCCCTCAATCTTTGCAATACAACCCTCAAATGCCCATATGTTTCTCCCTGCTATGTGAATAGATCAAAATATCATCAATGAAGACCACAACAAAGGAATCAAAGTCAGGTTTGAAGACCCTATTCATTAGGTCCATGAAGATGGCCGGTGCATTAGTCAACCCAAAATACACCACCATACACTCATAATGGCCATATCTAGTCCTGAAGGTCATCTGAGGAATATTACACCCCCTTACCTCACTTGATGATACCGAGATCAAAGATCAATCTTAGAGAAAAAGCTAGCCCCTTGCAATTGATCGAACAAGTCATCAATTCTTGGAAGAGGATATCTATTCTTTATAGTGACCCTATTGAGTTGCCGATAGTCAATGCACATTTTAAGTGACCCATCCTTCTTCTTTACAAACAATACCGGGGAACCCCAAGGTGATTGGCTAGGCCTAATAAATCCCTTTTCCAAAAAATATTTCAATTATTCCTTTAACTCCTTCAACTCTATTGGGGCCATACAGTAAGGGGGAATGGAGGTAGGTTGAGTGTCGGGAAGGAGGTCTATGCCAAAATATCTCTCTCTGTAGGGAAGGACACCGGGAAGGTCATTTGGGAAGACATCAATAAACTCATTTACTACCGGAACTGACTCTATGGAAGGTACTTTGGACTACACATCTTTAACCCTTACAAGATGGTAAAGACACCCCTTAAAAGATCAACTTACGAGCTTTAATGCATGAAATGAATCTACTCTTAACCACCACATCTTGACTCTCCCACTCAAGGACGGATTCATTTGGAAATTGAAACTTGACCCTACGAGTTCTACAATCAATAGAAGCATAGTAGGCATGCAACCAATCCATCCCAAGAATGACATCAAAATCAACCATATCTAATTCAACAAGATCACTAAGCAGTAACTTATGCAAAATGCAAATGGGACAACTCCTACAAACTTTTCTAGTAGTAATAGAGGCACCAATAGGAGTAGACACTTCATATGACTCATGCAACAACTCGGGGACAAGATGGAACTTTTTAGCAACAAAAAGAGTAACAAAGGAATGAGTGGCACCCGAATAAATCAAAGCATACACATCAAAATCAAAGATTTTCAACATAATGGTAACAATATTGGGGACCTCACCAACCCCTTGCCTCCTATGTAGAGCATTAAATCGATTGTCCTTTGGGGAACCACCTTGATGACCACCTCTCTCCAATGAGACCACATTAGCACCCTGAACTTTGCCACGGTTTCTTAGACAATCTACCTTTTTATGTCCAATTTCCCCAAAACCAAAGCATGCATTAGAATCTTTCAAACATGGGCCTTATGACCCTTCTCACACATAGGAAACACATCAATGGGAGCCACAACACCAACATCTTGAGTCTTAGGGAGGTCATTGACAATCCCCCTATTAGTAGCATGGTGAGACCTTTGGCCTTGATGGAACCAGCCATCCCTTTGGAACTTACCCCCAAGATAGGCCCTCTCGGCCTCATGCCCACTTCTCTTCCTCAATTTCTCCTCCTCCATTGGCTCGGCATAAATCATCAACCAAGACAAGTCCATGTCAGTAATTAACATGGCGGACCGACGTTCTTCACTTACCAAGTCGGAGACCCCCATCACAAACTTCTTCATCCTAGATCTAGGATCAACCACCAAATGAGGAGCATACTTTGAAAGTTTGTTAAACTTGAGGGCATACTCCCACACACTCATAGCACCTTGTTTCAAGTTCATAAACTCTACCAAGTTAGCTTTCCTAAGCTCAAGATGGGAAAACCGACTAAGGAAGGTCAATTTGAACTCCTCCCCGAGCACCACATTGCCAATCCCCTTCTCGTCCTTCTATTGATCATACCATATTTAAGCTACCCCTTTAAGTTGGTACGCCGCCAACTCCACTTTTTCATTTGGCTCAACAACCATGATATATAAGATCTTATAGCCCTCATCAATTAACTCTTGTGGATCTTCATCCACCTTTTACCCATAGAACACCGAAGGATTCATCCTCATGAAGTCTCTTACCCTAGCTCCTAGAGTAGTAGCATGAGGGACTTGGTCCCCTTGATTGACTTGGTTGGCCACAACTTGGGCAAGCATAGTGAGAGCATCCCAGAGCTTGATTGACTTGGTTGGCCACAACTTGGGCAAGCATAGTGAGAGCATCCCAGAGATCACGTTGGTGGATTGCTCCTCAGGAGTTTGGTCCCTTCGTCCTCGAGTGTTTGGCATGATCTAGCATAGCAAAGAACAATTGTTAGGGGGAAACACTTACTAAAACACCTTATAGCCTCATATTCATAGTCATGGTGTGCTTCACAACCATGAATAGGACTCTAATCAATGTGGTATGTTGGAATCTGAGGATCTATCAACCTAGTGCTCCAATAGCAAGTTTGTCATGACCCAAACCTAGGACCTAGACATGACACGGCGCAAAGGGAGCACGAAGGGATCCCAAGCAAGCTTCTTAGAACATTATTACATATCCTTGGTCGTGAAACCAATAAATCAAGCCTCAAGTGATAATAAAGTGGGACAACTAGGGCTAAGGGAAGATATTTTCATACCGTAGACATCAAGAAAAATAGAGTCAAGGCTCTTAGCATATATACATAAAATGTCCAACAAACACCTCTAATACATAGATAAGGGCAGGGGACAAGACAAAGTAACCGGCTCACCCTCATAGTTAAAATAGACAATAAAGAAGAATGTCTCAATACATCATAGGAGCAACATAGACTAAGGTCCCCAAAATGGAGGACTCACCAACTAGCTTAAGTAGTGTTGAACTAGCCACGTGGAGGAGGAGGATGATCAACTTGGGCACCGGTTCCTACATAGTGACATCATGCAGGCATAGAATATGCGTTAGTACATTTGAATGTACTAAGTATGTAGGATGCAATACAATAAGAATTAGGCATGATAATCAAAATGTATAACAATAGACAATAAGTATAATATAACAATATAGCATGCATGATCAATGCATAAGTAAAATACGCTTAAGTAACTCATGATCATATAGGATATCATATGTGTAGAAGAGACCAAGCTAGATTTCCAAAGTACAACCCTTTGGTAGGTTAGTGATGATGCTCCCCATCACTTAGGTGGTAAAGTACTAACCCCTCACTAGGTTGGTGATAATGCCGCCCCATCACCAATATGGAGAAGTACAAACCCTTCCCTAGGTTGATGAGTACAAACTCCCATCTAGATTAGTGATGATGTCGCCCCATCACTAGGTTGAGAAGTACAAACTCTTCCCTAGGCTGATGAGTACAAACTTCTATCTAGGTTATCCGAGTTCTTAGTTCCCCCCCGCCCCCCGCCCCAAATTGGGCATGGTCTAATGCAACACTTTATATAGAATTTATCATATACATAAGTTCATTTCATGATCATATAATCAATAATATTATATCTCATTTTTTGGTCCTTCAACTCCTCAAGAAATCACATCCGGACATTTTATTAAACACTTCGAGAATGTCTAATGCTATTATAAAATCATGAAATATTGAGATGAAATCATGAAAAAAATCCATTGTAAAACCATCAATCAACACCTTGCAACACCCTCAAACAATATACATTAAAAACCTTTGCTTGGGATGAGGGTTTGGGATTTGAATTAGGGAGTAAAAATATGTATAAGTGTTTGAGTGAGTATTTGGGAAATGTTTTGAGTAATATAAAGGTGAAATTTGGCTAAGTATGGGTAAGAACACGTTGGAGAATATTTACGCCCAAGATGTTGAAGTCTTGGACCGAGCTTAAAATATAGTCCACTTTTTACAGCTCCGCGACGCGAATTTGCCACTAGAAATTGCATAGTTGGAACTTCATAATTACTAATATTTCGCTCTTAAATCGGGGTTACATCCTTTTTCACCTAATGTTTACCCCTTGAACAAGAATATGAAGTCATATTGTCAAAATAACAAACAAATTTTGAGATATATGGAATTTAAAATTCTGGACATTTCGAGACACATTTTCGGGTATTTTTTTGGGTCATTTCAAGAAGACTCTCAGTGGTTCTATTAAATCTACTGGCCACATAAGGCGTTAGAAAATATAATGTGGCAGTAGGATCTATCAACACATAATAATTAATAGAAAAGACTCGAAATATACCCGTCACAACATTTGGGGAGTTCTCTTGATCATGTCGACTCCCCATGGCATACAAATAATTTGTGGCCCTGCTTGCACCTGATGTAGTACCTCTCTGATTTCCTTTAGCTGGTGGGATTGATGTAGAAGATTGAGCCCAATCAACCTGCTTTGGATAATCTCTCTGATAGTGACCCGCTTGGCCACACGTGTAGTATTAATCACTCCCCTCACGACATTTTCCCAAGTGCAGTTTACCACACTTTCCACATGTTGGCTTACCTAATGAACCTTGATCTACACTGTCTTATGACTGAGATCCATGGGCTCCAATATTTTGGGATTTCTGATCATTTCTGACTCTAGGAGTAGGTGCACTAGTAGATGATGGTGTTGGAGATCAGTTTCCATTCACCTTTCTTCGAATCTCATGGCTGGATATTTCTTCTTTCTTATTTCTAAACTCCTCTTTATCGTGTCACTTCTCCTCATTAGCTTGTTGCACAAAGGTCATCAATCTCCCAGTATCCATGTCACTCATGAGCATTTCTCCTCTCCCATCCCTTTCGGTCCCCTATTCAATCTATCAACATACATCCCTATCCTCCCCCTCATATCAATAACCATGTCCAGAGCATGAGACGGTTGTGTAAACTTCAATCCATACTCTTGCACAGTCATAAAGCCCTGTTTCAAGTTCAAGAACTCTCTTACCTTTGCATTTTTTTGCTCCCTTGGGAAGAAGCGCCCCAAGAAAGCTTCCTCGAACATAGCCCAAGTCAGCACCGGGGCATCCTTTCTTTTACCCTTCTTCCACTAGTCAAACCATAGTCTAGCCATACCCTTAAGTTGGTAAGTAGCCAGTTGCACTTTGTCAGTATCAGCCATATCCATCACTTGGAATACTTTCTGAAGCTCCTCCACATAGTTCTCAGGATCCTCAGTAGATGTAGACCCTGTGAACTCAGGCGGATTCATCCTCCAGAATTCCTGGACTATAGAAGTATCATGGGCATCCTGTCAACCCACTCCTTATCTCACAGCAGCTGTTATGACAGCCTAGGATAGAGTTTGAATAGCCTGGCGAAGCTCAGCATTGGAGACCTCATCTTGCAGGGGCTACATAATAGGGGTAGTTAGTTCATAGGCTCCTCATGTTCTTGAGACTCAGGTGGGTTAACATGCTGTCTGGTGGGAGATCCTGTACCTTTGACAGCTCTTCTGGGAGGCATGATCATTATTCTACAATGAGCAAAGTATGAATTAGAATAGAACTTTCATAGAGTATAACTCTATAGTACGATTTAGAATATGAATGAAGGGAAACAATTCCTAATGTACTATAGCCTCCTATTTATCAAGTGTGGTCGACAACATACCCATAAACAAGACTCCACTAGACACGAATTCATAGACTCCCTAAGACACTTGAACTCATGCTCTGCTACCAAGTTTGTCATGTTCCGAGAGAGTACCCAAGACATAGCCAGCACTCAGAGACTATTGCTAGTCTCCAAGCGAACCACTTGGCCTCATTACATTATTAAACTCTACTAATCAGCAAAAGGTAAAAGAAAAGTAAATGGACAATCTTATCATCTAGTCTCAAAATAATAATAATATAATAAAAGGCTAGTAGAAGGAACTAGCTCACAATCTTAACAATCAACCATTGACTCTAGTCTGTGAAGCCTCTATCACTATCATGTGGTGTCAATGATAGACCCATGGCTACCTCAATCGAAATAAAGCTTATAAATGTCTAACTCTAAAGCAATATAAAAATAATATATGAATCCTCCAGAGTAGGGGAGACTCACCAATCCGCTGAATGTCCAATACCTTCAACAATGCGCCTACTATGATCTCATCCCTTGTATCTACATCATAAAACAGTGTATCACTGAATGGCATTAGTACATGGAATGTACGATATGTAAAATAGTTGAATGAAACCAAAACATGTAGAATCATATGAAACAACAAATCGACTCCGAATAGTAACAATCAACATGTCAAGTGTCTATCTAAAGAAAGAATAAAGATTAGAAAACTGATCCATCAAACTTCATCTCTCATCTCGACTCAAAGTACTCAGTTTGGAAACTTTCTGGGAGTTTCTCTTATCTAACATCAATTACTTATGAGAAAGTGATTGTATAATAATCTCACTGATGTTTCCACATTCGTTTTGTACTTGCCAAGTAGGGAATGAATAAAAACTATAATGGACAAGTGCAAATGGATACAACAATCTATAAATCCTCTATTGATTTCAGAGACTTTTGATCAGAGAGAACTTCAACATAATATGATGTGATGGTCCAAATCCTCACCTACGCTTGTCTATGTAGTTTATGAGTGGGAGTTGGATTAACTCTTACTTTTTTAGTGTTCGATACTCCTCTCATGACTCAATGCTCATAAAACAATCAGTCCAACCAAACTATCTCAATCAATCTCATAGAGACTCTCATCATTCGATCGGTCTCATAGAGAGTCCAATCATACTATTAGTTTATCTCTCAATCAATAGCTCAAACCTTAGAACAATCATTAGGGAACAATCGAATAGACAATTTATTAGAGTTCGTTTGGGAAGACTCATGCACCATCAAATAATATCCACCTATCATCATTCACACATTTACAATCACAATCAAAATCGATATTCTCAATCCATGCTCTAGACTCAATCCCTATCTTCATTAATACAATCTTTATGAAAATGATAAGTTGGGGTTTATACAATAATTCATGTAAAAACATCAAATTCAAGAAAAGAGCTTATGATCATCATCAGCATACGAAAATACATGTAATAATATATAAATATTTTCAAGAATTAATCAAGAATTATGCATATAAACGCATGAACTTTCAACTCTCTTCTAAGAACATCTATGGGGCACATGATAGAACAATCTCATAATTTTAGTTTAGCCTTACATATATGGGATAAAACTTTTCCAATCAACCATCAATAATTCTCCTTGAATTCTTCAACCTCACGTTCTTCTTTCCTCTCTCTCAAGCTCTAACTTTCAAGTGCGTTGAAAGGGACTTAGAACGGGGTTTAAGACCCTATTTACTCATTAAAACAATCTAAATTGATCATGTTTTGAGTTTAGAAGGGGTTGAAAATTGACCAGATCTCAAAATAAAAGAAGAAATTTTACCCAGAAAATGCCAATCCACGTTGCTGACTGGGGGCAGACATGCATTAACTTTTTTCAATTTTTTCTAAATGAGTTTTCAATTTCCGTCAAAAAATTTCTAAAAAAACTGAGTGTAAGTGCGCATCCCTGGCGCGTAGCGCCTGAGGCATGTATTAATACTATTTTGGAATTAATTACAAAAAATTATCCTTTGACTTGATCGCTCTAAAATCCCATTGAGAACATTTTTTCCACTTAATTTTTTGCGCTGATTGCAAATTTGGTCTCGAATTATCTATCATATCTTGAGAAGACACGTTATGTGCATGATTCTATTCTAGGGGTATTTTGATAAATTCATGGGGTGTTACAGATGTCCCGAATTTTCATTAGGAATTTCTCAACCTACTGATAACCTGTCATCTGATAAAGGCACAAAAAGCAATACTGAATTTCAGGAAAAAATAATAATAAAAAGAGTGGTGAAAAAATATGTTGGTGATGTAGGTAAAAATAGCAAGAGAAAAATAGATGTTGACCAAAAATGGAAAAAAATTATCGAAGATGATGATGATTTACCTATTTTAAAGTCAGCAACTGAGGCATTATCTGCCAAGAAAAAACAAAGGAGGAATTGGCCTTCAAGAGATGTTGATCACGTGGATGTTTTTGTCAACGTTTAATCCCTTTTTTTTGTTATTTATGTATTTTAATGCACTTTGACTTGTCATTTTATTAGAGACACTTTTTTTAAGTGCAGAATCGGAAGTTTTGGAAAGTGGCTTGTGGAAACTATATAAACAGTCGGTGAAAGGTTACACGAACTATGAAGTGATTGACATAATTAAAGATAAGTTGTCTTCTTATAAGTTTGAAGCTTTTCGACGTACATGTTTTGGTTGTTTTGTTGATAAGCCAAAAGTGAATACTCTATTGCAACTTTATATTGTTTAATTGAGAATGAGCTAACTCTAACTGCTAAAGATGTTTTTTGGTATTAAAGTAAATGGAGAGAAGCTTCTTTTTGGCTTAAGAGAGTTTGGTATTGTTACTGGTTTAAAATGTGTTGGTTCTTGTGATGTTGGGTATGACCCTGAATTTCCTTCAGAGTTGATGGTGGAGTACTTTGTTAGAGAACAATCTATTGAGAAAAAACTTATTCGAAATATTTTTCAGTCTACACAATGGGTTGATAACCCTCATGCTGTAAATTTTGTTATATTGTTCTTTATTGAAGAATTTTTGTTCTTTTATAAGAATAGTGAACAAACAGTTTAATAAAGAATTTTTATTCTTTTACGAGAATAGTGAACAAACAGTTTGTAAGAAACATTTCTATTTGCTTGAGTCTGGCATTTTTAATGAATATCCTTGGGGATGTTAATATATTCCATGCTTTGTTGGCTAGTATTAGGCACTGTATTAATCCTTGTACACAATACTACATATTAGGCGGTGTTTCCACTAGCTTTGTAGACATAGATATATGAGTGTTGTTCCTTTGTTGATGAAAATATTGTCATTCGTATATCAAATGATGTTATCCCTAGAGTACTAAGGTGAAATGTCATTTCTGAAGCTTCAAGATAAGCAAAAATGGACAACCTTATGTTTGGTATGACAACTCGCAAGGTATATTTTATGATTTATTGTTAAAATATGTTAATGATTCATTTATTCCTTAAGTTTATTAATGTTGTTAATTAGTTTTTTTTTTTGCTTTAAATTTCAGTTTCCAAATATTTGTGCTTCTACTAAAGAGGTTTCACTGTTAATGTTGCCTGATGAAATAGATTACAACTTGAAAATGTTGGCTCTCATTAATGAGAATTCATCAAGTGGTTCTGTAATTAAAGAGTTGACACAATTGAAGTTGGAGCTTACAAAGGTAACTATATTACAAATTCAGTATTATAAATGTATAATTATTGATTCTGACTCTTACTTTTTTATTATTCATTTATAAAGATTTTGTTATTTAGTCAAATAGTGACCAGAAAGTCCTTAAAGCCAAAGTTGATGTACTATTGAAGGAGTTCAAGCAATTTATACTTGATTCCCATTCCAACTTGTTAAGTAATATCATGTTATTATTCAATAAATAATATGAAATGAGAGAGGTCCTTCTGAACAAGTGTTTGAAGAACCATTGAGTAGGGAAAAAGATGATGTCTGTGATAATGTTGGGACTTCAATACATGTGATAGTATAGCAAATGTAGATGTTTTTTCTGGCGCAAGAGCTTCTGTGCAAGGTATTTTTTTTATGTTGTTATATTTATTTTATAAAACATCATATATTATATTATTGAATTTTACAGACTTGAGTATAGGTGAAGAGCCTGCAATTGCTGATTTGGGAGATGGTGACAAATCTGGTTACATTTTTTTTTTTCATTTCTTCTGCAGTTCCTTTTTAATATACTTATGTAATACATTTAGCTTTATATATTATACTCCATTGACTAAGGACCCCGTTGAAGTTATAGTCACATCTGTCTTAGCTGATATTAGAGGTAGTGGTAAAGCATGTATAGCTATAATATATTTAATATACACATGTAATACATTGTATATAAGATGTTATGTTTTGGACAAGAGTTTAGTTATAACACATTTAATATACACATGTAATACCATGTACATAACACTGTACATATTACATTTTTGACATAGTAAATGTGCCTAAGAGTGACAACCCTCTTGAAGTTGGAGCTAAAGGTGATAATGATGCAAGGTTTTAAGTTTGTCAATGCCAATTCATTTAATATACTTTACATATATGATTTAAATTGCTCAATGTTTTTGTTGAAACAAATTTAAGTGATATTTTTGATAATTTGCCCGGCTAGAGTGGTGTGACGAAAGTTGGAAAATAATCAATTCTAATAATTGATAACTTTATTTCACGACTCAAGCCTAGGGCCTAGACGTGACCGGCGAATGGGGAACTCGAAGGAAACTTTAACAAGCCTCATAGCTATCATTACACATTCTTGGTCGCGGAACAATTAAATGACATTTGAGGAATGGAAATAAGGGAAAAGGAGACTAAGGGAGAACTTATCATAACATAGAGTCAAGAGATAATAGAATCAACTCATGGAATAAATAACATAGATTTGTCCAATAACACCTCTACTACAAAGATAATGGCGGGGGACAAGACATACAACCGGGCTCACCCTCATAGTCCTAAGTAAATGATAAAGTAAAAAGAATCTTAGTACATAGTGTGAGAGAATAGTCTTGTCCCCGGAATGGAGGACTCACGAAAGTCTAGCTTGAACAATCCATCTAGCCGCAAGAAGAATCAAGGAGCTCCGATCCCTATATGGTGATATTATGTAGGCAAGAGTATACATTAGTACATTTGAATATACTAAGTATATGGGATGCAATGCAACAGTAGATAGGCATCATAATCTAAAAAGCATAACGATAGGCAATAGGCATAATATAGTAATATGATATATATGATCAATGCATAAGTAAAACATGGTTAAGTAAATCATGCTCATATAAGATATCATATCTAAAGAAGAGACCAAGCTAGCTTTCACACCTTGGTTGGTTGATGATGGTCACACCTCAATCATCCTAGGTGGTGAGGTATAAACCCCTCACATGGTTGATGATGGTCACACCCCAATCATCCTCGGTGGTGAAGTATAAGCCCCTCATATGGTTGATGAGTACAAACCCCCAACTCGATTGATAATAGTCACACCCCAATCATCCTAAGTGGTGAAGTACTAAACCCTCACATGGTTGATGAGTACAAACCCCCAACTAGGTTGATGATGGTCACACCTCAATCATCCTAGGTGGTGAAGTACTAACTCCTCACATGGTTGATGAGTACAAACCCTCACCTCGGTTGAGTATGGTCTAATGCAACACTTTATATAGAATTTATCATGTATATAAGCTCATTGCATCATTATATCATCATTCAGATCATATCTCATGCTTTGGACCTTCAATTCCTCAATAAACCATAACTTGACATTTTATCAAACACTTGGCAGGTGTACAATATGGGTGTAAGACCATGCAATTTAGAGATGAAATCATGCAGGAAAATCAGTGGTAAAACCTTTAATCAACACTTTGAAATGCCCCCAAGATATTCACATCAAAACCCCTCATCAATTCCAACATTAGATACAAGATTTGAAGCTCAAAATATGCTAAAATAACCATATTTTCATGAACCAAAATCACTGTGCAGTAAATTTCTCAATATACAAGACCCACATGTAATATCAACTTTAAATCATGCACTATTAAGTAAAAGAGGGTTTAGATACCATAGGTGGAAGGACCCAATGGTTCAATACCACATACCTTATCTTTGGAGAGGTTCTTGAAGAAGACTTTAATGGAGGCTTGAAGATTGAGTGAAATCTTTTAAGAAATCCTTAAGATTGGTCTTGAGTTTGGGACTTGAATTTAGGGTGAAATATGAGTCTAAATGTTTGAGTGAGTTTTGGGGAATGTTTAGGATGATATAAGGGTTAAATAATGCTAAGTATATATATTTCAAGTGTGGGAACCCTTAGGCCCAAGACTTAAAAGTCTTGGACCAAAGTCAAGAGAAAATAGGACCAAAATGAACTGCTCACTGGAAATTGTATTTTCTACACGGGCGAGTTTGATGAAAATGCGCATAAATTCTTCATCCGAACTCAGAATGAGGTGAAATGAAGTGCTTGGAAAGATAATTCAAAGGGATTTCAGTTGGTAGGTCGTGGGCCACCCAGTGTTTTGTGTGCTAAGATATATGCCCCTTCAAAGTAGACCCTCTTTAATAGCGTATTTTTCAATTTTCAAATTTTGATACAGTTGCTCTAAAACTCGGTTTAGACCTATTTACCACTCAATATGACCCCCTAAACAAGAATATTAAGTCGTATTTTAAAAATAACAAACGAATTTTTTGATATATGTAAAGCAAGATTCTGGGTACTTCCAAAGCACGTTTTCGAGCACTTTTTTTGGGGTCGTTTCAATATCTCCCCCTTGGGAGCATTCATCCCCCAATGTAGAAGAATTGTACCGGAAAAGAGTAATCATGAATAAATCATCCCCAATATGAATGCATTACATTTAAAACACCGTTTTCAAAATCTCAACAAAAGTGTAAAATCATCATAAACTTGCCAACTTAAACATGAATTCATATGAATGACATAGGGGCTGAAATGCAAGACTTGAAATCATAAAAAGACTTGATGTGGTATCATAAGCTTGAATAGAATGAAAGAGATATGGATATTGCTCCTCCATGCCCGCTCCGGCTTCCCGAGAGACATATAGGATTAGAGGATTCTTCCCAAAGGGCCTTGAAGAACACTACATCATTATCAATCCACTTCTCCACTTATCCATCAAACACCTCCACAGGGACCTTATCTTAAGTCAAATTACCCTCCTTAACACCTACAACCTCAAAGTGTACTATAACACTAAAGTCACCAACACATCACATCCACCTAGAAGCATGACAAACCCGATTAACCATATCTACACCCAAAGGAATACTCCAAATTTAAGCAACTTTACCAACTTCCCTGTACACTCTATAAGGACTCACAATCCTCAACTCAATTGTCAATCTTATATCACCTAACCCTCTTGGTACCATAACCATCATTTCCCCCTTGGGAGACAACCTACACTCTATCATCTTCTCACCCAAGACTTCCAACTCTAATAAGGTGGACTCAAGGCCTTGCCTAATCTAGTCCTCTTATCCCAAGAAGATTTGGAACCATGAAGAACCCTATACTACCATTCTCAACTTCCTTCAACCTAACTCCCTATCTAGCCAACTGATGGACTCTACTAGTCTCCTCCTAGCTACCATCAACAACACATGCTAGGCTACCTAGAGTACCAACCGCAACACTAGCCTACCAGAAAAAAAACTAATGCACACTCACATCATAATTCTTAAAGACTTCTAACCATCTTCTTGCTACCCACAATGCAAACTTACCACATTTAGCAAACAACCTCTCATCCTCCAAGACTTGCAACACTACCCCCAAATGATTCACAAGCTCTAAACACATCAATACTTTGTTACTAGAAATTACCACAAACAGGGTAAGGTAGGGTTTTAAGACCCTATTCAAGAAACCCAAAATCACTACCGGTGGATAAGACAACCAAGCAACTCCATCAATACTAATAATGCTCACTCCTAATCTAAAAAGACACCTAGGGATATCACCTACCTTCATCCTCACTTGGGGAAAAAATCTGAATCAAAGATCAATCTTAGAGAAGTGACTAACCCATCGTAGTTGACCAAATAGATCGACCATCCTTACCCATCATATTACAACCTTACGGGTTATACACTCATTAGAAACATGCCATGCAAGTAGCCCAAACTACCCCAAGACCCTCAATACAACAAGCTAAGTCGTCATCCCACAAGAATACTTATAATATGCATGTACATACTCTCAAAGAGGCAATAGTCATTTTCCAAATCATTTCAATGCACAATTAGGCTTAAAAGCCAAATACCATTCATAATAATTCATACTTAGGCTCAAATGCCAAAATCATAATTTCATAGTCATAATACTCATGCATAGGAATGACCCATTCATATACAAAATGGTGCAAGCACCCAAAATGCTTAAAGAGCCAAGATCAAAGACATAAATGTGATCACAATATTATCATAACAAACCTTTTATCAAAATCATACCATAAAATGAAATTGGGCTTACCCATCACATAACTTTTCAAAATAATCTGTGTACATAAATGCATATGCTATGAACAACGAGGAAATGACATGGGTAATTAAGACTCCATTTAAAATCAACATTTATAGTATGAAGTTGAAGTGAAAATATAATTAATTCCATATTTAAATTCATAGTGTAATCTCTCATGCATAAACGATTTCAAAAGGGGAACATGCATACTTATAACTCCATAAATCCAAAGTAAATCCTCATATAACGGTTTAAATCACGTTAAAATCATCAAATAAACACTACTCATGCATCAATAGAAATTTAGGAATCATAATATTCAAACGCCAAATTAAAATGAGTAAAAGCCATGTAGGTTTTACTTGAAAATAAATTTTGGATCTTCTCGATTGGAAGGGATCAAGGACTAATCCACATACACATGAATCCTACTAGCACCAAGGAATACAAGAAATAGCAACCCCCAGACCTATCAAGTCACCCTACTCAAAACCTCCAACAATAGCCCACTAAACCCAAACGACTCCTAATATCTGGTGAAGTCATAGGTCTAGGCTAATCTCTAATCACCTTCATCTTTCTAAAGTTCACCTTAATACCATTACTCTGCACCACACAACCTAGGAGGCAACCTCTTACCACCAAAATTCCCATCTCACCTATTAGCACCCAACCTTCTTCCTTAAACTTGTAGTACTACTCTCAAATGATTCACATGCATTACCTCATCAGGGAACGAACCACATTATCATCACCAAAACCACCATAAACCTATTAGGATAGGGACTAAAGATATTACTCATGAGAATTATAGGCATAACCGGCGTACTGGTCAAATCAAAAGACACTACCCCAAATTCAAAATATCGGAAAAGGGGCATTCAAGGCCTCATCTACCACCACCAACAATTCTATAAACAAAACAACTTAGGTTCAACACCTCCAATCCTCACAAGATGATAAATACAACCCCTTAGAGACTAATTGTACCTTAAGACATGAAATAGATCTACCTCCCTTGCTATGCTTAACAACCTCCTCCTCAAAGACGGGCTCATTACGGATTCGGGATCTAACTTTACGGGTCCTACCATCCATAAAAACACAACATGCATGAAAACATTCCATCCCTAGTATGACATCAAAATCCACTATGCCAACTCTAACAAGCCACAAAGCAAGACCTAATGCAATACAAAGCTGGATCAACATCTATGCAATTTCTACCAACAATATACTTAACCAAGAGATAAACACCAAACGTTCACATCACAACTCAAGGAACACAAAAAGCCTCACCATCAACTAAAACAAGAGAGAAGAAATAGTGAAACTCGGATCCATCAAAATCAAAACCTTCTACTTACCTTTCTTTACCTTCCTCTTTGAAGCAGAATGATCAACTAAAAGAGCAAAGAACATTCGTTAGAGGTGAAAAACCTATCTCACTTCTAAAGAATGACATAGACCATGAAGAAGGGAATCATTTCCTAAAATGTCTCATAACCTCCTACTCATAGTTGTGGTGCACAACACAACCATGAATAAGACTCTAATCATGCGGTATATTGGACTCCGAGGATCTAACAACCTAGTGCTTTGATACCTTCTTTGTCGCGATCCAAGCCTAGGTCCTAGACGTGACCGACGAATGGGGAACCCGAAGGAACCCCAAACAAGCCTCATAGGATACCATTAAACATCCTTGGTCATGGAACAATTAAAAGACATTTGAATAATGGAAATAAGGGAAAAGGAGACTAAGGGAGAACTTGTCATAATATAGAGTCAAGAGATAATATAATCAACTCATGACATAAATGCATAGCTTTGTCCAACAACACCTCTACTACATAAATGATAGCAGGGGCCAAGACATACAACCGGGCTCACCCTCATAGTCATAAGTAAATGATAAAGTAAAGAGAATCTTAATACATAGTGTAAGAGAATAGTCCTTGTCCCTAGAATAGAGGACTCACCAAAGGCTAACTTGAACAATCCATTTAGCGACAAGAAGAATCAATAGGAGCTTCGGTCCCTACATATCATGTAGGTAAGATTATGCATTAGTACGTTTGAATGTACTAAGTATATGGGATGTAATGCAACAACAGATAGGCATCATAATTCAAAAATCATAACGATAGGCAATAGGCATAATATAGCAATATGACATGTATGATCAATGCATAAGTAAAACATGGTTAAGTAAATCATGCTCATATAAGATATCATATCTAAAGAAGAGACCAAGCTAGCTTTCCAACCATGGTTGGTTAATGATAGTCACACCCCAATCATCATAGGTGGTGAGGTATAAACGCCTCATATGGTTGATATTGGTCATACCCCAATCATTCTAGGGGGTGAAGTATAAGCCCCTTACATAGTTGATGAGTACGAACCCCTAACTCAGTTGATGATGGTCACACCCCAATCATTCTAGGTGGCAAAGTACTAACCCCTCACACGGTTGACGAGTACAAACCCCCAACTCGATTGATGATGGTCACACCCCAATCATCCTAGGTAGTGAAGTACTAACTCCTCACATTGTTGATAGTACAAACCCTTACCTCGGTTGACTATGGTCTAATACAACACTTTATATAGAGTTTATCAGGTAAATAAGCTCATTTCATCATTATATCATCATTCATATCGTATCTCATGCTTTGAACCTTCAATTCCTCAAGAAACCATAACGGGACATTTTATCAAACACTTGGCGGGTGTACATTTGGGATATAAGATCATGCAATATAGAGATGAAATCATGCAGGAAAATCAGTAGTAAAACCTTTAATCAACACCTTAAAACACCCTCAAGATATTCACATCAAAACCCTTTATCAATTCCAACATTAGATCCAAGATTGGAAGATTAAAACATGCTGAAACAACCATACTTTCATGAACTAAAAATATTGTGCAATAAATTTCTCAATATACAAGATCCACATGTAATATCAACTTTAAATCATGCAATATTAAGTGAAAGAGGGTTTAGGCACTATGGGTAGAAGGATCAAATGGTTCAACACCACATACCTTAACTTTGGAGAGTTTCTTGATAAAAACTTTAATGGAGACTTGAAGCTTGAGTGAAATCCTTGAAGAAATCCTTAAGATTGGTCTTGAGTTTGGGACTTGAATTTAGGGTGAAATATGAGTCTAAATGTTTGAGTAAGTTTTGGGGAATGTTTAGTATGATATGAAGGTGAAATAAGGCTAAGTATATGTATTTTGAAGTGTAGGAACCGTTCGGCCGAAAACTTAAAAGTCTTGGACTAAAGTCAAGAAAAAATAGGACCAAAAAGGACTGCTCACTGGAATACATTTTCTACACAGACGAGTTTTACGAAAATGGGCATACGATCCTTCATCCGAAATCAGAATGAGGTGAAATGAAGTGTGTTGGAAAGCTAATTCAAAGGGATTTTAGTTGGTAGGTCGTGGGCCACCCAGTGTTTTGTGTGCTAAGAGATATATCCCTTCAAAATGGACTCTCCTATAAAGCATATTTGGGTGATTTTCATATTTTGATACAGTTGCTCAAAAATTCGGGTTAGACCCATTTCCTACTCAATTTGACCCTCTAAATATGAATATGAAGTCGGAGTTTTAAAATAACGAATAAATTTTTAGATATATGAAAGACAAGATTCTGGGCACCTTTGAGGCACGTTTTTGGGCACTTTCTTTTTTTGGTCGTTTCACTTTAAAGTTCCTAATAATTTCACTCAGTTATTAGATGATACAACTAAGCAGTAATCAGTGATACCTGCACAACAAAGAAAAATGAAAAATTCTGGGAAGTTTGTCAAATCTCGATATTTATAGGAGTTTGATTATGGTGTTGCTGCTTCTGTGTCATATAAAATTTTGAGATGAAATACCCATTTTCTACTGAAATTGGTGAAGAAGTTGACAGTAATTTTATCAGTTCATTCACATCTTGGCCACATGAAGGACTTTCAAAGAAGAGGTCCATTTATTGAACTTTTTTATGTGAGTTGTTTTGTTAAATTTTTATATATTTTTAATTAGTCTAAAGAAAATGCCATTACATAGTTGCTGCTCGGGAGATTAAGTCTCCACTACATTTGGGCGTTACTTTGATTAAAGAAAAGGAATGGTTCCATAACTTGACATATTCTAGACAACAATGGATAGATGTGGTTAGTTTTCATATTATATGCTATTTTACTTGATATGCTTTTAACATTTTGTTCATGTTTTATTAATTTTTATCTAAAATTTATAGCACATTGATGTGATTTTGTACTACTTGCGGAAGAAGAGCAAGTATGAACCAAATTGTAATATGAGGTTCACTACGACAAATTGATATATTCAGATAAAAGTGAAATAATTTTTTTTATTTGGTTGCGGCTAACGATGACAAAATAGGATTAACTGTTAAAGTAACTAATCCTATAGCTGGTTATATATGTGGGCTTTCTTTGATAAGTAAAATATTTTCTTATATATGGTGTAAAGAAGCTGTCTGCTTTGTTAGATTTGACATTGGTCATATTTCCTTTATTAGGTGTTGTGTCTTAGGATTTTGTTGATCTTGTTCTGTTTCCTGCAAATCTGAAAAAGAAATCATCATTGGTGTTTGATTGAGTTTGACATTGCCGAAAGACGCCTTAATGTGATGACTCTTTTTCTAAAAGAGGTAAAAACTATGAAGTGTCCAACATTGTGGAAATGTTTTCTACAATTCTATCTCTATATCTAGACATAACCAAGTTCTATGACAAGCGAGCAGATTTGCTGAATACTCGAAAATATAAGAAGTTAAAAGTATCCGATCAACTTGAAGTCAATATGCTTGCTGGTCAACTTCCAAAACAAAAGAAGATTCACTATAAGTTTGTATATAGATTTCTGATTTGTATTTTTATTAAATTTTAGCTTCATTATTAAAACTTCAACATTAAAATAATGGTTGATTAATTTATTTTTCAAGGACTGTGGGGGTTTATATTGTTGCATTCGCTGAGTATATTGGTGAAAAGCGACTGATTCCATACGAGTCCTTTGATGTTGAGTATCATCGAAAGAGATTTGGAGTATTATTGTGGGAATATGCAACAAAAAAGAAAGAGAGTGGTGCTATGACTGATGAAGAGAATGCATGGAAGGTTTATAAGTTTAAAGAATGTGCAACAAAGAAGTAGTTACTTGTTATTTTTCTAGTTTTTAAGTCTACAGACAAACTTTATTTTTGCATTACATGTAAAAAGTGGATGTTTAAATACTATTTTCCTATTTTCTTTTGTGAATATGATGCGATGGAACTTTTGACGGACATGTATTTGAATACCTATTTTTTGAAAAGTGTGTTTTTCTTCATGAAAAAACAGAACAGTGTTCTGTTTTGAACATTTTTTTTTGTTATTTTTATAGTTTATTTAAGATGCTTTTGAACATTTGACTTTAATATCATTATAATACACTATATGATATTATAGTATTGTAAATCCTTTTTCATTTATATGATTATAATACATTATATGATTATAATACACTTATAACCATATACATTTGCCTAGAACAAGGTTTTTAAATATGATTGTAATGCATATCTGATTTTAATATGATTATAACACTACTAACATGAATCCCCTAACTCTTTTGAGTATAAGACTATAACATTATACAATTATAATGAATTATAATAGAAATAGAATTATAATACACATAAGTTTGTTTCAATACATGCTCATAACATGAATCCCAACCTTTTTGAGTATGACGTCATTCACACTGTAATATGATTATAATGCCTATATGATTATAACCCTATTAACATGAACCCCCCAACCCTTTTGATTATAAGACTATAAAATATATTTTTGATACTATTATAAATGATTATAATAGGGATAATGCATAAATGCACTTTGATAATATCTTTAATTCTTTTTAATACAATTATAATACACATAAGTTTGTAATATGAACCCCCACCCTTTTGAGTATGATTTCATTCACCTGTAATATGATTATAATGCATATTGCACTAACAAAATTCATCTATTAATACATAAGTTTGTAATAACATGAACCCCCTCCCCAAGCTCTTTTCAGTATGATTTATTCACATGTAATATGATTATAAATGCATATTAAATTGATTATAATACAAAAGCTTGAAAAAAATATATTTGAACTAAGAAATATAAGTTTGAATCAACAAGAAAATATTCAAAATCAAATATTTTTAACAAATTCATCATATCTTGCTATTTTTATAACTTGTGTCTACCTTATTGTTTATTTCTAACATTTACAACTCTTTTGATTGTTGAAATGACCCCAAAAATGCCCGAAAATGTGCCTTGAAAATGACCATAATCGTAATTTCTATATATGTCAAAATCCATGCGTGATATCGTAAATACAATTTCGTATTCTTGATCAAGGGAAAAAATTGAGTGGAAAATGGGTATAACCACGATTTTAGAGGACCCATAGCGAAATTTCATTATTGCCAACTTTGCAATTCTAGAGAGCATTCGTGTTGGCTCTACAATGTGAATCCATCCGGAGTAGTATTACCACTTCCTTAATTTTTCAGTTTTGGCCTAACATATTGGGGTCTTAGCTCCATGCCCTCCTATACATAAAAACACTTATATTTAGTTATTTTTCAACTCTATATCACTTAAGGCACTCTCAAAACTCTCTCTAACACTTAACCAAATATTTCATTCAAATTCAATTTTCCCAAACTTAATTCTGAATCTCAAGAACTTCATTTAGGCCTCAAATTCTCATTCAAATCTTCATCAAGGAAATCCCCAAATTCAAGGTATGGTGGGTTTTATCCATTGGTTCCTTCCACCCATGGATCCTAATCTTTCTATTTTATGAAATTGCATATTTTCAAGTTGTATTATCTATGGGTATCTTTATTTATGGATTATAAGCATGAAATATGTTGGGGTTTTATGAAATATTGATCAATTATGCATGACTATCTACGTCAAGCTTGTACTATGAATGGGTTTTGTCTATTGAGACTCTACATATTTTGAGTTATGAAACTATAACCTATTATGAGATTTGATTATGAATTTTAAGGTATCTTACATTAAGGTCGTACTATATGTTGGTGGGTCAATTTACATGGAGTTTTCTCACATGATTTCACTGTTGAATTGCATGATTTTGAACTAGCGTTTCACACCCGTCAAGTATTTATTAAAATATCCTGTTACAGATTCTTGAGTTATTGATGGTCTATTGTATGTCTTATAAGTTAAGTGACTTTACGAAGATGAAAGAGATGTATGTATATGTTAAATTCATGAAAAGTATATATGGTGTTTCAAGTTGATCTCACCTTGTTGAAGAGATGCCATGCCTCAATCACCTTGTTGAGGGGAGTATCGTGCCTCAATCACCTTGTTAAGGGGGTGCCAAGCCTCAATCGCCTTGTAGAAGGGGTATCATGCCTCGATCACCTTGTTGAGTGGGTGCCAACCCTCAATCACCTAAGGGGGGTTCCAAGCCTCAATCACCTTGTCGGGGGATGGTATGCCCGTACTACTACGTTGAGTGGTAGGTACCTCAATCACCTTTCAAGGGGGTGGTATGCCTTGGAGTTCAAGTAATAGTTTGCTTGAACTATGTGATGGTATATTCCTATTCATGTACGCTATAAATGTAAGTTATATGATTTTCAAGCATGCTTTACCTCAAGCACTAATCATGCATGCCATATTGATATTATACTTACCTTTTTCTTATGATTATACACTTTGACTATGACGCCTATGTCTTGATGCATTGCATCCTACATACTTAGTACATTCAAATGTACTAAGCATACTCTATGCTTACATGATGTTACCATGTAGGAATCGAAGCACCTATTGATCATCCTTCACGTGGCTAGATTGCATTCCGAAAGATAAGCTTTGGTAAGTCCTCAAGTCCGGGGACATTAGCTATGATACTCTTACTATTGATGCCTTTTCTTTTTGTTGAACATTATAGACTATGAGTGTGAGCCCGAAAAATGTCTTGGCCCCGCTCCAATCTACGTTTAGAGGTATTGTTGGAACAATTGATATACTTATGCTTGAGCCTTACTCTTTTATATGTTATGATTATTAAACTCTTTTTCTTAATCCTATTTTCCCTTATCTTATCTCTTGATTGTTGATTATTTTGCTTCCTAGACCAAGAATATGTGAATGATATGTTATTAGGCTTGTTTGGAGTCCCTTTTAGTTCCATTCACCGTATCACGTCTAATTCCTAGGATTGGGTTGTGACAATTGTAACCTGCTTGTCCACAATTACTGCATCAATTTTAGATATTTTGCATTGTCTATCCTCACTGATTTTGATTCTTATATTTTTTAGTCTTCTAACTGCCCTTTTTTTTTCAATTGGAGGTAGTACTATCTCACTAGATACATGTAATGACACATTTTAGGTGCTTGAATCAGGAAGATTTTTCACTTGAAGTTGGTATGTTTGCAACAAGTTTGCTTTTGTGTAATATGGGGAACAATAGTCTTCATAGAAAAGATGTCTTTTGTATATAACTGCTAGAGCATGTGGACATAGTAGTTCATCCAATTGGAACCTTCAACAATTGCATTTCTTACCCTAAAGGTTAACTGTGAAGTTTGTAATACTACCATGACTAGATGCAAGTATTCAGTTGTTTTTCATATCTATAGTTAGTAAAAAATCATCAATTAGAAGATATATTAACAGTTTATCAATATGTCACGATGATACATATCCTCATTTTGTCCGCTTCCTCTCTGTTACATTCCAAAATTTTATGATATTTCTTACCAAGGTAGAATGCTAAAAATGTAGTCTTTAATGATTGTTGTTATTCCATTTTTGAATTAACAATCGCATCAAATTTAGTAGTGGAAAAACTGGAAGTTCCCTAGCTTCCTCATTGACTACATTTAATGATTCTGCTATGTTGGAAGTCATTGTCCATGTTCTGTTCACCTGGGCAAGCACACGCGACCACTTACTGTACCCAATATCAAACAAGTAGTCTTTAACTCTTTTGTCTATCTTTTCAATCATTTTCATATTTTTATTGAATTCCAATTGAGTGTAAGCCCTTGCCATTGTGTGAACTATATTTTTTCACAAATGCCAAATGCAACCAAAGTGAGAAACTCTATGATAAACAGCTGAAGTAGCTTTGACAATGTTATCATGTCTATTCGAAACTACACTTATCATTAGCCTCTGACTATATGACTCTTTGAATTGTTCAAAAAATCACTGTCACGATGCATCTTTCTCTGAGTTCATAATTGCATAAGCAAGCGACAGTATATTGCCTGCATGTTAGGAAATAATTGTACATTTTAAATACTTCTGTAATACAATTCTAATACAAAATTAAAAGTGAAAAATACTAACCTGTTGCATGTAAAGTGCTAGCTGTTAGCATTGTCTCTTTGTATGTTGTTTCAAGAAAACTTCCATCAACAACTACAATAGGCCTTCAATATTCCCAACCTTTTATTGACGACTGCAATGCCACGAATACGTGTAAAAAATGCCCATCATTTGACTTGTGCAATTTAGCATGTGAACCTGGATAAGGTTTTTTCTAACATATAAAGATAACTAGGTAGTCTTTTATACGAATCAACATGATCAACACTCACTAATTCTAAGGCTTTTTCTTTAGCTCTCTAGGCCTGCATGTAGGTAAATGACACACCATAATCATTTAACATGTCACTTTGTATCTCCCGTGGTATATAATAAAATTTACTTTCTGCATGATTTTTTATTATAATAGGAGCAACCATAGTAGTTGTTGCATGTCTTTCAGACATAGAATTGGCCCCTAACAGACATATGTATTTGCCTTTATACTCTCTAATTATGAACATTCCAGATTTGTTCAAACTTGATACTCGTAAATTTCAATCACAATTTTCACTCAAGCATTCAATTGTATAATTATACAAAAATACAACAAAATGAGTTCACAATTTAAACTTAAAAAAATAAAAACAGATAGATAATTAAAGCAGACAAAATGAATAAAGATATTTATCAATTTGTATTTGATCGTATGACATTGACTTGAAATTTGTGAAGAACAGAGTAACGTCTCACTAACCGAAATTGATTTTTGTTGATAGAATTAATTTTCTTCAATCGATTCTTGATTGTGGTTAGTTATGATTGCAGATTAAACATTTGAATACTCATCAATTTCTATATATGATCCTATTCCAACTTCTTGAATTGCATCTTCATTTCCAATCGTTGGATCAAAATTGTATGAATTGAGGATTTCAGAGGTTGAGATTTAATATGATGCACACAAATGTCGA
This sequence comes from Solanum clarkiae, assembly GCA_011800125.2. Classification (NCBI taxonomy): domain Eukaryota; kingdom Viridiplantae; phylum Streptophyta; class Magnoliopsida; order Solanales; family Solanaceae; genus Solanum; species Solanum clarkiae. The sequence continues at coordinate 27,949 of JAABOM020061307.1, forward strand.
ATTAAGTTTGATGTATTCTCCTCTTGGATCATTAGTCCTATTTGAATGATACACAAAGGGTATTTAGTCATCTCATCTATTATCTTTTTTCAATTTGGCATACATTTAGACCCTCATATTATTTCGTATTTTCAATGGCACTGACCAATCATCGATTTTGTAGTTGATGCTTATTTTTTTAAATAAAAATGTCAATAGATAATTATATTGCAATTACCTCCACAAGAGCCTCATAGATTGGTTCAGAATTTATAACTATTGTATCTGCATTTTAATGAACATAGCGACTACTACTGTCTCACTTTCCATTATGATAAAGCATAACCAGTATTACGATCATTTACAAACTTTTAGATAATAAAAGTGGATCCAAATGTAAAAAAGGGAATGAATCAGAGCATAACAACTAAATTCAATTATAACACCTTCCACAATTGTATGAGTTACAATTGTATTATAATCGAATTCATTCAGAACATTGTGATGGAATGAACCAAAGTGTTATAGTTGAATCATATAAACTCAAATAACAAAGTGTATTCAAATATAACATCCTCCATAATTATTTGAATTACAACAGTATTATAATCGAATTTAACAAAGCATTTTTGTGAAGGAATGCACCAAGGCGGTATATTTTAATTATATAAACTCAAACAATAAAGTGAATTTAGATATGACACCTTCCACAATCAGCAGAGTAGTATTGTGAAGGAATGCACAAAGATACTATATTTGCTATAATACATTCCACAATTATTTGAATTACAGTAGTATTATAATTGAATTCACTCAGATCATTGTGAAGGAATGCACCAAAGTGTTATATTTGAATCATATAAACTCAACAACAAAGTGAATTCAATTATAACACCTTTCACAATTATTTGAATTACAATAGTATTATAAGTGAATTCAACAGAAATTTATGAAGGAAAGTACCGAGGCGTTATATTGGAATCATACAAACTCAAACAACAAATTGAATTCAATTATAACACCTTCCACAATTATATGAGTTACAAGAGTATTATAATCGAAATCACCTGAGCATTGTGAAGGAATGCACCAAAGTGTTATATTTGAATAATATGAACTCAAACAACAAAGTGGATTCAATTATAATTCCACAATTTTATAAGTTATAAGAGTATTATAATTGAATTCATCAGAGATTTATGAAGGAATGTACCAAGGTATTGTATTTGAATCATATAAACTCAAATAAAAAAGTGAATTCAAATATAATTCCTTCCACAATTGAATTATAACAGTATTATAATTGAATTCAACAGAGAATTTTCGTGAAGGAATGCACCAAGGTGTTATATTTGAATCATATAAACTCAAACAACATCAGTGAATTAAGTAGGACAAAGGTGAATTGTACTTGTATCTTACGAACTCATATAACAAAAGTTAATTCAAAGGAAGAAAACAGAATGAATTACAGGATTTTACAACTAGATGCGACAAAGTTGTACAATTAATTTGATTCATGAAAATTATAGTATTATATTTGAATCTACAAAATTTTAGACAATAAAAATGAATCCAGAGGTAAAAAAATGGGGGAATGAATTAGAGAATAACTACTAAATTCAATTATAATTGAATTCACCAGAGTGTTATATTGTGAAGAAATGCACCAAAGTGTTATATTTGAATCATATAAACTCAAAACAACAAAGTGAATTCAGTAGTACAAAAGGAATAAATAGGAGAATTATATCGTACATTAGATCCTTGTGGTTGGGCCCTCCCCCGGAAGTGCACTAAGCTTGCCTATTTTTTTAATAACTAGAACTAGAATATCAATTAGTGAAGGAAAAATTTTGTTGCTGAAAAGAGGTATAACAACTGAATTTTTGTTATCGTTAAAGCTTTTTTAACGATCTAATTTAATTCGGTGACTAAACTTTTAGCAATGGAGCTTTTAACAATCGATGACGACTGGATTTTTATTTGATTGTTACTGACAAACGACCGAATTTATACTTTTAGCGATGAAATTTCTGATTGTTAAAGATTTATTTTCTTGTAGTGATACTTGAATCTTACAGATTCACACGACAAAAGTGAATTCAGGGTAAGAAAATAGAATGAATCATAGAATATTACAACTAGATCTCACAAAGTTGCACAATAAAATTGATTCATAAAAATCATAGTATTATATTTTGAATCTACGAACCATAGACAATAAAAGTGAATCTAGATGTAAATTCAACGAGACAAAAAAGGAATGCATATACTATGAATTAGTCAAAATCAATTTTTAAATTACACAGATGAATACATGAACGAAATCGACTTGAATTACACAGATGAATATATGCTGAAATCAATTTGTAAAAGTTGAGCAAACAAAATTGAAAGTATATAAAGATTGAGTAAATTATAATGAATTCGATTGAAATTAATTTGAAATCGCATGAGCTGTGCAGTTCAAATTGAATTTTAAATTAAGAAAATAATTGAAATCATATAACCTGATTATTACGAAATTGAATTGAGGATTTGTGAGTTGAAATATGTCATGACTCAAACTTACGACCTAGATGTGACACGACAAATAGGGAACCCGAACGGACCCCAAACAAGCCTCTTAACATATCATTATATATTCTTTGACATGGAAGCAATTAAACAACAATAAGAAAATAAAAATAATGACAAAGTGACTAAGAGAATCTCTCATAGCTTAAAACATACAAGAGTCAAGAGAGTCAAAACTCATAACATTATTACATAACTTGTCCAACAACACCTCTAAACTTAGAATTGAGCGGGGGCCAAGACAACTTTCCAGGCTCACCCTCATAGTCAAAAGCATATAATAAGATAAAGAGAGTCTTTGTATACCTATGAACAAAAGATATCATCCTCGAGTTGAGGACTCACCAAACTTGCTTAAAGAGATAGTACTAGCCATGTGGAGGAAGATGATCAACTGGAGCTCCGGTTCCTACATGGTAACATCATGTAGGCATAGAGTATGTTTTAGTACATTTGATTGTACTAAGTATGTAGGATGCAATGCAACAAGAGATAGATCACATAATTGAAATGCATAATCATAAGCAAGAGATAGTATATTAGCAACATGGCATGAATGAATAATACTTGAAGTAAAACATACTTATATAGAACATATTACATATGTGGAAAGAGACCATCATCATGGACCAAGCAACTTAGTACTTGGAATCCACGGCATGCCACCCGCTTGGAAGGCAGATGAGTCCCTCATATTTGGTAGTACAGGATTGCCACCACCCAACAAGGTGTATGAGATACATACCCCTCATCTATGGTAGTACGGGATTGCCACCAATCGACAAGGTGTGTGAGGTACATACTCCACATCTATGGTAGTATGGAATTGCCACCACCTGACAAGGTGGATGAGGTACATACCCCTAATCTTTGGTATGTTCACTTATAACACTATAGATACTTTCCATGGTAATAACTCATATATACACTTCTTTCATCATCATAAAGTCATTCAAGTCATAGGTCATGCAATGGATCATAAATGGCTCAAGAATCAAAAGCCGAACATTATATCAAACACTTGGTGGGTGTGTAATGCTATTGTAAAACCATGTAATTCAAGAGTATATTCATATAAGAAAACTTGAAGTAAATCAACCCACTAATACTTGGTAATACCACCTTGAAAAATACATTGAAACGCCTCCTCAAAACTCATCATAAATCTAGGATTTATAGCTCAAAACATTCATAAACAGTCACACTTTTATAAAATCTAACATAGTTCATAGTCAAATTCATAATAAGAAGACTCATAAGTAAATCAACTTAGAAATATATATTTTATGTAAAAAGAAAGGTTGGGCACCATGGGTGAAAGGACCCAATGGTTGAAAGCCACATACCTCAACTTTGAAGAATTTCTTGATAAGGATTTGTTTGATAACTTGAAATTTGAGTGAACTCCTTATGATCCGGATTCAATTTGGGACCCTTGATTTTGAGTGAAATACTTTTCTAAGTGTTTGAGAAGGTTTTGGGGAATGTCTTGTGTGATATGGGGTTGAAAAATAACTAAGTATAGGTGTTTTCATGCATGGGGAGGCTTAGGACCAAGACCCAATGACCTTGGACAGAACAGGCAAAACTGAAGAAAAATAACACTGTTCCGCGTCCTGACCAGGTCGCGCTAGGGGCACGGATAGATTCTAGGAATTGATCTTTTTGGAATTTTAAATTTTTACACAGTTGCTCTAAAATCGGAGCTACACTCATCTGTCACTCAATATTTCCCCCTAATCACGAATATGAAGTCGGATTTTCGATATCCCACATAAATTTTTAGATATATGAAAATTACGATTATGCATACTTCCGGGGCACATTTTCGAGCACTTTTCGGGGTCGTTTTGAAAATCACAGCTATCTATGACGTTGGATCTATTGGATTTGTTGTGATATGCATTGTGTTGGTCGATTTTCAGACGAGAGAACTAGAGAAGTAGCGAGAGAGAGAGAGAGAGAGAAAGAGTAAAAGAGTAAAAAGAACTGTATTTATTAATATGTTGCTATTTTTGGTAAGCAAAATATAATTATATTTGGTAAGACTTATAATTATGTCAAAACTTATAATTTACGTAAAATAGTATATTATTTATGTAAATGACCCTTACGAAAACTAGTAAATGCAGCCCGAGTTGATTATTTTTACACTCTTATTCGTATGATTAAATTTAAATTTAAAATGTGGTATTTCATTGTTAATTACTCCCTCCTCGCCCCCTTTCTATCAGTTAATTTTCCAGGTATGATATTCACACCAACTTTCTATTCATATGTTGTTTACTTTCTATTCATATGTTTTTCACTTTTTACTCATATGCGATACACTCACTCTCTTTTGTCATATCTAGGTATTTCTGCTTATGGGTTTTGAGTTGAGGGTTTAAGGAAACAGCTTCTCTATCTCTATAAGGTAGTGGTAAAGTCTATGTACAATCTACCCTCCCCAGACCCCACTTGTGGGATTTTACTGGGTATGTTGTTGTTGTTATTGTTGATGTTGTTGTTGTTGTTGTTTTTAGTCTATCTAAGAGAGAATTTCTCTCCTTTTTTTAATCACTTTTAAAATTTAACCTTTCACTGACATATTACCACAAAATTGAAAAACGCTTTTTACTAATATTTATAATCATTGTTTAATAATAGTATTATTAAAATTTGGATATATTTTATGTGTGCTGAATTTTTTTTTACATTTATACTAAAATTTAAAATCATTGTTTAATAACAATAGTTTTAAAATTTGACTATATTCTATATGTGTGGTTGTAAACATATTTGCATTGGCCCTAGAGGAGTCATCTTTTAGAAGTAAAAGTATAAAACACTTAAATAGGGAGAACTAAGGGGTCGGCAAAATTTCGTAAAAGAAGTTCCACGTGACAAGTTTGTATTGGTTGGAGTTTCGCATGGCAGTAGAGGAGTGATCTTTTAGTAGTAAAAGTGTAAAACATTTAAATAGGGAGAACTAAGGGGCCCAGAAACTTTGTAAATGAAGTTCTACATGGAAAGTTTTTGTTGGTTGGTGTCACGCTCTGGGAGGGTACCGTTGGTGTGGTTGTACTCAAAGACTATTACTAGCCTCCGAGCGAACCACTTGGTCTCATCGTCACATTATACTCAACAGCAGAAGAAAATAACTCAAATATAATATTATCAATGAAAACTCACTCGTAGTTTCAAACAAACAAGTTTGAAATTATACAATACTCTTAACAACTTACTCACTCAATGGCTATGAAGCATCTACTCAATGATCCAGATGGTGCCACGACAGGCCATAGACACCACAAATGAATAAAGTACTTAAATAAAGAAAGAAATAAAAAGGACTTCTTCGGAGTGTAAGGAGAGCTCACCAACTCTGAAGAGTACTAATCTGGATCTCAATGATGCACGGGAAGAGGTCCTCTATCTCCTGTATCTGCATCATAAAACGATGCAAGCCTAAATGGATGTCAGTACATGGGATATACTAGTAAGTCAATGGCTCAAAAGTAAAGTTTTTAGAATAATTACTTACCTCATCTCATCGACTCATGCTCATCTTAGAGTATGCAAGTTTGAAACATTTCATGCATTTCAACATATATATATATATATATATTTAGTGAACAGTTGACTTAATTGAAGACCTCCTGCTCATTTAATGTTGCTTAGGAGTTTCTGTCAACTGACATACCTCCCACCACCTATAACTAGGTGATGGACAAGGAATATGGTATCGTTGCCTCGCCCGTCCTTAACTTGCCACGAAAAAGGACGCGTCTACTCTACCTCATGGATCCATAATGAGTGTCCACTTGCGGGACAAGAGCCACCAGGACAAATTGTATGACTATCCTATGCTGGCACATAGTTTTGTGGGTTAAAGTAGAAGTATACTCGTTCCCCGCTCGGTAATCGATACTTCTCCCAAGACTAAAATATACTCAACTCCTCATTTAGCTCAATCCTCAATACTCGATCAATCAACTCAAACTCAATCTCATTGGATTATCCCAACTCATCTCAAGTACTCTTCAATTTATTCAATTAATACAAGCAATCAACTCAACTCAACATTCATTTAATGCAAAACGTCAAAATCGACTCAACTCAAATGGTCATTTAGACTCTCTCAATTTGACTCATCATGCAACCTATTGGCAGTTGGGACATTGAGCTACAAATTCAGCACGGTCCCTTTTCATGCCTCCCCACCAAAACATTCCCTTTAGGTCATGATACATCTTCGTTGATCCTGGATGGATGGAATATCAGGAATGATGGGCTTCTTCCATTATTCTCTTCCTTAACCCATTAATGTCAGACATTTATAATCTATTTTAATAGTAAAGTACTCCATTTTGTGCAAAGTTAAAATCCTTTACCATATCTTGACTTACCCTTTCCTTAAGCTGTCGTAAAACAGGATCCTCGAATTGTTTTTCTTTTACCTCCATTACCAATGAAGAATCCATAGCATTATGTACAATAACTCCTTCCTTTGGAGTTTCAAGAAGGCGAACTCCCAAACTGGCTAGCTGGCATAGATCTTTAGCCATCCCCTGACCTATCACAGCTGGATCATCAGTGTTCATGATTTTCTTATGACTCAGAGCATCAGCTACCACATTTTCCTTTCCCAGATGGTATAGTATGTCAATGTCATAATCCTTTATTAGATCTAGCCACCTCCGTTGTCTCAAGTTTAGATCTTTATGCTTAAAGATGTACTGCAGGCTCTTATGATCAGTATATATGTCAACATGGACCCTGTACAAATAGCGGCGCCATATTTTCAAAGCAAATACAACTGCTGCTATCTCGAGATCATGAGTTGGGTAGTTTTTCTCATGTGGTCGTAGCTGCTTGGATGCATAAGCAATTATCCTACCATGTTGTGTCAGTACATAACCCAAGCCAACTCCTGAAGCATCACAATATACTGCATATCCCTCAATGCCTTCTGGAAGTATTAGCGCAGGTGCAGAATTTAGCTGCCCGTGTGTTATTTTGTTACGCAATTGGGCTTCCAAGGTGTGTATATTGGCTGCTAATACTAGTTTTATCACCTATTATGTTGTAGATAACTGTTTGAAGGAAGGGAAGGTTGTTTTGAAATAGTAAAGAGGTCCAACGACGAGGTATGTAAGGTTATTTGATTTCGTATCATTTGGCATGAAACATAGAGGCACTTACCAACTCCGTCACAACTATTAATGGTGTCTCCATTCCTTGACATGTTTATTTGATTCCATACATAGTCATTTCCAAATCTGATTTCATACATGAATACCAAGATACATGGTTTCTTGTTGCCAAATAAAGTTCACAACTTGTACCATTTCATATGTATTTCAATGTTTATCGAATGTACTCTTTTATTTTTCATATTGTCTTATATGAATATTTACATGTCACATGTTAAATATACAACTCTTCAGCTCCAATATTATGGCCACCAAAAGAACCATCTCAAAGGTAATAGAAAGATAAGGTATATAGTTCTGGTAGGTGGTAGCCCCGAGGGGTTGAGTATAACCTAGCCATGGGACGGTACTATCAAGAGGGGGGGTAGCCCGAGGGGTTGAGTATAACCTATCCAGGGACGAACCCGATACAGTTTCACGACTGATCAGTTGGTCACATGTTTACAGCTGTGCACAGATTTTACAGTACAGATGATACAGTAAAGGTAAAGTAATATAAAGGATGTAAAGTACATCATGCACATATTGTCCGCTTTGACCCCATAGGGACGCACGGTTTTATTCTTCCCAGGCAAGCCCGGGAAAACGCATATGCACATGTAAGGTTCCAAACTCAACATATAGCCCAGGAACTCCCCCTCTTTTTTCGATGTGGGATTCGCCTAAGTGAAAAACAGGTGTTACGTATCGCCGTCTCTGCACTCACCCCCCGCAGGGACTCAACGTCCTCGCTGAGCTTTGCCCCACCATCGTACTAGCAGAGAATCAGCTCTGATACCATCTGTGATGAATGGCCCCACACGTGCACATATTATCCACTTTGGTCCCACAGGGCCGCACGGTTTTGTTCCTCCCAGGAAAGTCCAAGAAAATGCGTATGCACATGTAAGGTTCCAGACTCAACATATAGCCTAGGAACTCCCCCTCTTTTTTCGATGTGAGATTCTCCTAAGTGAGCTACAGGAGTTACGTATCGCCATCCCTGTACTGGTGTATGATATGGTTAAACTAGCACAAGTTTTCAAAAGTATTTGAATCTCGCGTTAATGGGCTATATGTGCATCTAGCGCTTAAAAGGGTCAAGTGTATATATGTTTTGTGTCGAAGTGAGGGGATTACAGACTTAAAATGAAGTGAGAGAATTGAGGTGCTTGTAGGACTTAGGAAGTAAGTAGGTGAGTCAGCTACTTGCTTAGCTCAAAATCGCGAACCTAACGGAGACGAGGCTTGACGTCAAAATTGTCCATGTTCAATTAGGAATAAAGTCCGTGTAAATGGTGTAACTTTGTCCCATGTTTTGACATCATAAATGGACTATATGTTAAGCCCAAGAGAGATATTAAAAAGGGTCCAAAGACAATCCAAAACACTTAGCGAATTGGGCTCAAACCAAAAAGAACAAAATCTAAAAAATTTTGGCAGCCCAAGTCCATCAAGTTGGTGCTCCAAAAAGGCCCAACTTTGAGGGTCAAGCTGGTGGGTAAGCTACTTGATTATGTGTGGTATATGTTGGTCAAGAAGTCAAGAAAAAGTCGGTCTAATATCTCTATATAAAGGTCCCCAAAGCTGATCTCAATTCATTCTCAAACTTGTACAAAAAAAAAAAAAATCAGGATTGTCTCTAAGGTTCTCTCAACGTTTCTTCACTTTGCAAAGCAGCTAAACAACTGTCCTAGGGTTCTTATACAAGATCTATACCATGAAGATAATTGTAAATAAGTTTGTAATTGTGTTTATTATGGTTTTATTATGAAAAACACGAAATAGATGCTAGCTACGTTGTTGAAATTTGTTGAACAGATTCTGTGCAGAAAGTTACTGCACCTTTTGCTTTTGTTTTGGTGATTTCCCTATTGTTTTTAAGTTATATTATGAATAGAACTTGGTGTTATTGACATGTGTTGAGTTATAAACATCACCTTCATGGTAATATAACTACTCGGGTTCAACATGCTATTTATGCTTAACAGTACTCAAGTTTTCTCAATTCAACAATTATCCATAGACTCAACTCAACTTAGTTTACGTAGTAATCCATAAGCTCATATTAATACTTATCAAGTATAAAATTTTAGTTCCATGTTATAATAATAATACATCCAGTAATTTCTATATCATCAAGAGAATACATATAAAAAGTCTCAATTTAATATAGGACTTATCAAGCATTATCTCATTTTTAAATTTTAACTTATGTAAGTAAAGTAATATATGAATATTATCATTTACGTACAACTTTATAACATTGATTATGTACTCTTCACATAATAAAGTACTTAAAAATAACCTCATACATAGTAATTATCTTGAAAATAAAAATAGATATAAGTAGGAGCAACTTACTAGAGTAAATAGCCAATAAAGTCCAATTGAAAAATAAATGTGAAAAATAAAATTCTTCAGGCTGAGATGCGGATATTTTTTTCGATTTAATGAGATTCAAGCTCACTGTGTTAAAACAAAAAATATTTTAAGTGGTCTACCAGTAATATCATTGACTATCCCCTCCAAGATATAACAACTTTTTTTTTTCAAAAATTGTGTAACTCAACAACTCTGGACAAGAGTTAAGTCTTAAGCTCTATATAATAAAATACCTCCATTCAGCTTATAAAACTCTCACAATATTTTACAATATATATTTGTCTTTCTTTTTTTTCTCCTCCGATTCTTCATTATCTCCTATCTGCATTGAAGCAGACTGTACTATTTATAGAGCTAAAAGATGCCTCAAAATGGAGCATGGAAGCAGACAAACAATAATGGAGCAATTGCTCCTAGTAATAAAGAAACAAGATTAGGTGGGAATAAAAGAAAGAGCATTAGAATTAAACAGAATTATTTCTCCATAATGCTTAGTGGAGTATAATGAAAAATTAATATTAAAAAAATGCCCAAAAAGCACCTACAATTGGAATCAAGACTTAGTGGATCATCTAGGTGTAGTAGAAAAATTATGCGTATAATTCTCGGGCATTATATCATCTCCCCATTGGGATCATTTGTCCTTGAATGATGAGTAAAGGTGACTATCAAGGCACGAATAGACTTAAGACTCATCCCATTAACCACTCAACAACTCGAACTGTTGACTCCTCATCAACTCAAACTCAAGAATAGACACACCAACTCAAGAATGGAAATATTAGTTAAGTCAAGGATGGTAACATTACCTTGAACATTCTCGTCATCCAACATGAATAGATGTGGGTATTAGGCTCTCATATCATCTTCAGCTTCCCACGTGGCTTCCTCAACAAGTTGATTCCTTCATAGGACTTTGACAAAGTCTATTTTTTTGTTTCTTAGTTTGCAAGCCTGACGATCAAGGATTCGGACTAGAATTTCCTTATAACTCTGACTATCTTTTACCTCAATACTCTTGATAGGCACTACCAACCGCGAATCTCCCAAACATTTCTTAAGCATAGAAACATGGAAAACTAGGTGGATAGCTGATAATTATGAGGGTAGATCCAACTCATATGCAACTTTTCCCACTCTCTTTATGACTTGGTAATGGCCAATGTATCTTGGACTTAGCTTTCCTTTCTTCCTGAATCTCATCACTCCCTTCATGGGCGACACTTTCAAATATACTCAATCATTGATCTCAAACTCCGAGTCTCATTTTCGGACATCTGTATAAGATTTATATCAACTCCGTGCAGTCTTCAACCTCTCACTAATAGTCTTCACCTTTTCCATAGCTTGGTAAACCAAGTCTGGTCCAATCAACTCAGCTTCACCTACCTCGAACCACCCAATCAGTGATCTACACCTTCTCCTATAAAGTGCCTCGTAAGGGGCCATCTGAATGCTTGAATGGAAGCTATTATTGTAAGCAAACTCTATTAAAGGTAATGGTCATCCCAATTACCCTTAGAATAAATAGGTCATGCTCTCAACATATCCTCCAACGTCCAAATAGTACATTCTGCCTGGCCATTTATCTGAGAGTGGAAGGTTGTAGTTAGATTCACCTTAGTACCCAATCCCTTCTGGAAAGATCCCCAAAACTGAGAGGTGAACTTAGCTCCTCTGTTCGAGATGATGGACAAAGGAACTCCATGCAATCTCAAAATCTCATGATTGTACAATTTGGATATTCCTCTATAGTGTTAGTTGTCGATCTTCATTAGTGCGTAAACCGATTGTATACCACCACTGATAAACACCAGAATAAGCGATATTCACTGGGCCAAGAGCACCCCCTCGAGTAAAAGTCTTGATTATTAAGAAGTGAGTAGACTTAGTCATCCTATAAACTATCACCCAAATAGAGTCATGTTGCTTTCGAGACCTTGGTAAACCGGTAATGAAGTCTATATTGACCATTTCTCACTTTTATTCCAGAAATTCAATGTTCTGAGCCAACCTAATCAGTTTTTGATGCTCAATCTTAACCTGCTGAAAATTGGGACACTTCGTAATAATTTCACAATATCCCTTTTCATCCCATTCCACCAATAGACTTCTCTCAAGTTGTGATACATCTTGATGGAGCCAGGATGAATGGAATACCATGAGTTATGTGATTCAGCATGATTCTCTCTCGAACATTATCAACATCAGGAACACACAATCTGCCTTGATACCTTAATACCCCCTCTTCCCCTTTGCCGAAAGCCTAACCTTCTCCTTATGTACATCTTCTTTTAATTGTAATAGAACAGGATCTTGGTTTTGTTTTCGTTTCACCTCTGACACTAAGGATGAAGTAGATTTATTTTGAATATTAACCTCTCTCCCATTATTCTCTTCAAGTTGTACTGCCAATCTAGCCAATCTATACACCTCCATAACTAACTCTTTCCTTTCTTCCTTCACATGGGCGGTGCTACCCATAGATAATGTACTAAGATCATCAACAACAATGTTATCCTTACCTGGGTGGTAAATAACACTCATGTCATAATCCTTGAGCAATTCCATCCATCTCCTTTGTCGCAGGTTAAGCTCTTTTTGACTGAAGATATATTGTAGACTTTTATGGTCTATGAAAACATCCACATGCACTCGATATAAGTAGTGGTGCTAGATATTAAGTGCGAACACCACTACTGCTAACTCAAGGTCATGGGTCGGATAGTTCCTCTCATGAACCTTAAGTTGCCCGGAAGCATAAGCTATCACCTTTCCCCTCTACATCAACATGCACCCCAGCCGAACTCTAGATGCATCAAAGTACACTACAAAACCTTTTGCTCAATTAGGCAGGAGGTAAAATTGTGCGATAGTTAACCTTGTCTTTAGTTCTTGAAAACTCTTCTCGCACTCGTCCGACCATTGAAAATTAACCTTCTTTTGAGTCACTCTAGTCAATGGCGAAGATAAGGAAGAAAATCCTTCAACAAACCTTCGATAGTAACCAGCTAATCCCAGAAACCTCCTTATCTCGGTCGGTGATGTTGGTCTTGGCCAATTCTTAACTGTCTTAATCTTTTGGGTATCCACTCGAGTTCCATCTCCAGAAACCACATGACCTAAGAAAGCCACGGATTTGAGCCAAAATTCACACTTAGAAAACTTTGCATACAACTCATGATCTCAGAGCATCTGCAAAGCAATTTTGAAGTATTTGGCATGCTCCTCCTCATTTCTAGAATATACCAAAATGTTGTTGATGAACACAATAACGAACGTGTCGAGATATTTTGTGAATACTCTATTCTTTAGGTCCATAAAGGTTGTTGGTGCATTTGTCAATCCAAATGGCGTTACCAAAAACTCGAAATGACCATATTAAGTTTGAAAAGCCATCTTCGAGATGTCACAGTCTCTTAATTTCAACCGGTGATAGCCTGATCTGAGGTCTATCTTAGAGAAAATAGTGGCACACTGGAGTTGGTCAAACAAGTCATCGATTCTCTGAAAGGGATACTTATTCTTAATAGTCACCTTATTCAACTGTCGGTAGTCACTGTACATCATCAAAGAACCATCCTTGTTTCACACGAATAAAACTGGAACGCCCCATAGAGAGATACTAAACCTTATGAATCCTTTTTCTAACAAGTTCCTTAGTTGTTCCTTCAACTCTTTCAACTCTGTAGGGGCCATCCTATATGGCGGAATGGAAATCAGCTTGGTGTTAGGAAGAATATCAATCCCGAAGTTGATTTCTCTATTAGGACGGATTCGAGGCAGATCCTCTGGAAACGTATCAGGAAACTCACTCACAATCGGGACAGACTTAAGAAAAGAGGGCTCAATATCATCAGATTTGACTCGCATAAGTTAGTAGATACATCCCTTAGAGATCATTCTTCGAGCATTAAGGTAAGAAATAAATTTACCCTTCGGTGTAACCGAATCTCCCTTCCACTCGATAATAGGCTCATTTAGAAATTGAAATTTGAAAGTTCAAGTTCTACAATCTATAGAGGCATAGCAGGTGTGAAGCCAATCCATACCAAGGATTACATCAAAATCGACCATCTCTAGCTCAACTTAATCAGCAAGAATATCCTAATGGTAAATGGACACTAGAAAATCTCTATATATTCTCTTGGATCGAGTAGACTCACCAATGGGAGGAGAAACAGAAAAAGGTTCAAGCAAGCACTCAGGGAGAATCTCGAATCTACTCACTACATAAGGAGATATAAATGACAATGTGGCACCAGGATCCATCAAAACATAGCAATAAAAAATAAAGACTCAAATCATACCCATCACAACATCTTAATTTTGTCGATTCCCCATTGCGTACAAACAGTTTGTCCCTCCGCCTGGTCCTGGTACAACACCTCTTTGTTTAGCCCTCACTAGTGGTGCTATGGTAGAGTATTTAGCCTTATTGCCCCTTGTTGGACACTCCCTTTGAAAATGACCTGGCTGAACACTGATAGCAATTATTCCCTCCATCTCTACATTCTCCCAGATGCCTCTTGCCACATTTCCTGCAAGCAAGCTTCCCTTTAGAGCAAAGAGTCATGCTGGCTTGCGAACCCTGTGCCCTAAAGTTTGGATGATCTTTAGACTTGTGATCATACTTGTTGCTTGGAGCTGGTGTACTGGCTAAAAATGGTGCATATCCTGAGGTCCTCTTTTGGAAGTAGGACTTATCCCCTTTGCCCTGTTTGTTGTGGCTAGGATCAAGCCCTGTTGACCTGGCCTTCTTACTCAGATACTCCTCTCTATCCTTCTTCTTATCCTCCTCAGTTTGTTGTACATAAGCCACTATCCTAGAGATGTCCATATCTAGGATTAGTAATGCTACCTTACACTCCGTCTTCACCTATCTACCCAATCCAGACACAAATTTCATCATCTTCGCCCTTATATTTGGAACCAACTCCGGTGTATACTAAACAATTGGATGAATTTCAGGCTATAATCTTTGAATGTCATCCTCTCTAGTTTCAAATTCACAAACTCCTCAACTTTCATGTCTCTCAACATTTGAGGGAAGAAGTGATCGAGAAAGGCACTCTCAAATTAATCCTAAATGGCAGGCTCAACATTATCACCTTGACTCTCTTCCCATTGATTGTACCAAACATTGGCCACATCCTTGAGTTGGTAAGCAACCAACTCAATTCCCTCAGACTCAGTCGCATGCATGGTCTTCAACACCTTCCACATCTCATCTATGAAGTCCGGGGTTCTCTTCAACCTTCATCCCCATATAGATAGGTGGGTTCATCCTCAGAAAATCCCTTAGATTGGAAGCAGCCGTGGTCTCTTGAGAGCTAGAGCTAGGGGCTGGTGAACCCTAATTCCCATTATGAGAAGCTACTAAATGGGTAAGCATAGCTATGGCTCTTCAAAATTCGACCTCTATAGTAGGAGCAGGTGGATCCGTAGGTGTCACAGGAACACCAGTGGCCCTGGGCGGTCGGACTTGGACCCTCGTTTCCATTTGAGGGGGAACCTCTGAAGTAGGGTTCTGGGCAGTGCTGGCTGAGGCATTTCTCTGGGCTATAACACGTCTTACAGGCATAATCTACAATCGTGTAATACATGAGTCAGGAAAGAAATTTATAGAGTTTTCAACTCTATCACACGAACTCAGATCACAAGAAAGGGTAACAGTTCCTAATCTCCTATAGTTTCCTGTTTATGAATGTGGTGCACAACACATACATAAACAAGACTCTACTAGACACGACTTCATAGACTCTGTAGGACTCTTGAACTCTGTGCTCTAATACCAAGTTTGTCATGCCTCGGGGGGTACCCTTGGCGTGGCTGACATTCAAAGACTATTACTAGCCTTCGAGCGAACCACTTGGCCTCATCGTCACATCATACTTAACAGCGGAAGAAAATAACTCAAATATAATAATATCAATGAAAACTCACTAGTTGTATCAAAGGAACAAGTTTGAAATTATACATTACTCTTAACAAATCACTCACTCAATGTCTATGAAGCCTATACTGAACAATCCAGACGGTGCCATGACAAGACATAGACACTACAAATGAATAAAGTACTTAAAAATGAAGAAAGAAGATAAAAAGGGCTTCTCCAAAATGTAAGGATAGCTCACCAACTCTGAAGAGTACTGATATGGATCTTAGTGGTGCATGGGCTAAAGTCCTTTATCTCCTATATCGGCATCATAAAACGATGCAGGCCTAAATGGATGTCAGTACAGGGGATATACTGGTAAGTTGATGGCTTAAAAGTAAAGTTTTTAGAATAGTTACTTACCTCATCTCATTGACTCATGCTCAGCTCAGAGTATGCAAGTTTAAAATATTTTATACATTTGAACATATATATGTACATAATTAGGTGATGGACAATGAATAGGGCATCATTGCCTTGCCCGTCCTTCACTTGCAACAGAAATGACATGTCAACTCTATCTTATGGATCCATAATGAGTGTCCACTTGTGGGACAAGAGCCGCTAGAATGAACTGTACGACTATCCTATGCTGGCCCATAGTTCTGTGGGTTAAAATAGAAGTATACTCGCTCCCCGCTCAGTGCTTGATACTTCTCCCAAAACTAAAACATACTCAACTCCATTTAGCTCGATCTTCAATACTCAATTAATAAACTGGAGACTCAATCTCATTAGGTTATCCTAACTCATCTCAAGCACTCATTAATTTATTCAATTTATACAAGCAATCAACTCAACTCAACATTTATTTAATGCAAAATGTCAAACTCGACTCAACTCAAATGATCATTTAGACTCTCTCAATTTAACTCATTATCCAAAGTGGATAAGTTCTTCATGATAATATAAATAATCGGGTTCAACATGCTTTTTATGCTTAATAATACTCAAGTTTTCTCAATTCATAAATTATCCAAAGACTCAACTTAACTTACTTTATGTAGTAATCCATAAGCTCATATTAATACTTATCAAGTATAAAGTTTTGGTTCCATGTTATAATAATAATATAGCCAATAATTTCTATATTGTCAAGAGAATACATGTAAAAAGTCTCAATTTTAATATAGGACTTATCAAGCATTATCTTATTTTCAAATCTTAACTTATGTAAATAAAGTAAAATATAAATATTATCATTTACGTACAACTTTATAACTTGAATTAGGTACTCTTCACATAATAAAGTACTTAAAAATAACCTCATACATAGTAATTATCTTGAAAATAAAAATAGATATAAGTAGGAGCAACTTACTAGAGTAAAATAGCCGATAAAATCCAATTAAAAAATAAATATGAAAAATAAAATTCTTCAGTATCTCGCTCTCTTTAAGGATATTCAATCCCACTTCATTAAAATAAAAAATATTTTCACCGATCTAGCAGTATTATCATTGATCTGTCCCCTCCAGGATGCAACAACCTTTTTTTTTTTTTTCAAAAAATGTGTAACTCAATAACTCTAGACAAGAGTTGAGTCTTAAGCTCTACACAATATAACATCTCCCTTCAGCTAATAAAACTATTACAATATTTCACAATATATATATATATATATGTGTGCTTG
>JAABOM020061308.1:0-11120 GCA_011800125.2 Solanum clarkiae
ACTTATGCATCATAATTAACTTAAGTGCAATTTCACAATATTTACGAAATTTTTTTCCAACGCGACAATTTACCACAGTTAATTATTTACGGGGTCTAACACCTACCTTCAATTTGGGATCTCTTGGCCTTTCCCTCTCCACTATTACCATTTGGAGCCTAAGGGTACCCACTGATTAGTTGAGTTGGGCGGCCATGGCCTTGGCCAATACCCATAAAGCATTGGAACCTCTGCATTCAATATGTCGTTGTCCTGAATAACTTGAGACATATTATGAAATGTAATGGTTAGGAATTAGTAATAAGCCCTAGAGGACCTAGATCTACCACACGACATGGATCATGAAGAAGTGAAACTTTTCTAAAATATCTCATAGCCTCTTACTCATAGTTATGACGTGCTACACAACTATGAATAAGACTCTAATCGACGCGGTGTGTTGGATGCCAAGGACCATTAACAACCTAGTGCTCTGATACCAAGTTTTTCATGACCCAAGCCCAGGGCCTAGACGTGACACGACGAATGGGGAACTCGAAGGAAACCCAAATAAGTCTCTTAGCATATCAATCACAATCCTTGGTCGTGGAGGTAAAATAGTAAACAACAAAATATATAAATAGGGAAAACAGGACTAAGGGAAGTCTTTGATAACCATAAAACATTCAAAAGTCAAGATCATAACATAGTTACATCACTTGTTCCAACAAAACCTCTAGCATAGATAGGGCGGGGGCCAAGACACTTTTTGGGCTCACCCTCATATTATCAAGAGTTCAACATAGAGAGATAACATAAGTAAGAGTAGCATAGCTAGTGTCCCCGGACTTGAGGACTTAACAAAGCTTATCTTCAAATCATGGAAGTATCCTAGAGGAGGATGATCCAAAGGTGCTCCGGTTCCTACATGGTGATATCATGTAGGCGTAGAGTATGCGTTAGTATGTTAGAATATACTTAGTATGTGGGATGTAATACAACAAGAATCATAAGCCATGTATAGTCCAGATGCATAGTCATATTCAATAGATAGCATAATATCAATATGGCATGCATGATCAATGCTTTGAGTAAAACATGCTTTTAAATTATAATCAATGAACATAAGCTCAATAGGGAATATATATATTCAACCTTACACAAGCATGTATGAGAATGGCCAAGTAGTTACCCTCTCACCCTACGGTATTGCCTTTTCTTAGAGTTTTGCCAATATCCCTACTTTACGACATAGTCTTTTGAGTAGATAGTATGTGATGCCTCATACCTTATGATACAATCCTTTCGGTAAAAGTCATGATTGAGCCTACGTTACGGCATGGACACATCGGTAGAAGTTAATAGGTATCCTTACCTTACTACATAATCTCATGGTAAGAATATGGGGTGCACTTACCTTACGATATGATCTCATCGGTAAGAGAGATCCTACCTTACGACATGTCCTTTTTGGTAGGTTGTCCCTATCATATGATATAATTTTTTAAGTAAGAACCATGAGTTACTCTACCTTACGGTATGGCCTTTTTGGTAGATTATACCTCCCTTACAATATAATCTTTTAAGTAGGAGCTAAGGGTTACTCTACCTTACGGTATGACCTTTTTGGTAGGTTATCCCTACCTTATAATATAATCTTTTAGGTAGGAAATATGGGTTACTCTACCTTTCGGTGTGGTCTTTTCGGTAGATTCTCCCTACCGTATGATATAATGTTGTAGGTAGGAGTACATAATAGCTCATCAAACCATCACATCAAAGGATCACACAAGGTGTGGTCATCTTGCAATACTATAGATACTTTTCAAGAAATCAACATAAAAAGTCAAACCCTTAATCATTATAGAGTTCTTAAATCATAAATCATACACTAGACCATCAATAACACAAGAACCCTATAGTGGACATTTTATCAAGCACTTAGTGGGTATGTAATGCTAGTGTAAAATCATGCAATCCAAGAGTGAAATTATGTGAGAAAACTTAGTGTAAATCAACCCACCAGCACTTGGTAATACCCTCATCAAATCTCATAATAGAACTTAGATTTAAAGCTCAAAACATGCTTAAACAGTCAACATTTTATGAAACCGCAACATGGTTTATAATCAACTTTCATAATAAAAGATATCCATAGATATTCTAACTTGATAACATGTAATTTGTATAAAAAGGAAGGTTAGGCATCATCGGTGAAAAACCCAATGGTTGAAACCCAGATACCTCAACTTTGGAGATTTCCTTGATGAAGATTTGAAATGATAACTTCAAGTTTGAATGAAATCCTTAGATCCAGAATGAGATTGGGGATACTTGAATTTGGGTGAAATATTTGTCTAAGTGTTAGAGAGGGTTTTGGGGAATGTCTTGAATGATATGGGGTTGAGAAATGACTAAGTATAGGTGCTTTTATGCATAGGAAGGCTTAGGCCCAAGACCCCAAGGCCTTAGGCCGAATTGAAAAAACTGGCAATAAAAATACACTAGTCCGTGTCCTGGCCGCGTCGCGCTAGGGACGCGGACCCTTACTGGTTTCATAAATTTTTGAAAATCAAAATTTTGCTATGATTTCTCTAAAATCGAGGTTTTATCAATTCCCCACTGAGTTTTCCCCTTGATCACGAATATAAAGTCAAATTTTTGATATCTCGCATGAATTTTGATGGGCATTTTCGGGCACTTTTTGAGGTCGTTTCACTTGGTTGAGATATTCTACTGATCTTTGGATGTAAATAGTCAAGCATGTGCCAATACTATCCTAGGGGAATCGTTTGTTGAGATACCATTTGTAGAAGTTGCTGACCAGATGGATAGGGTGGCCAAGCTGAATCATGAATGGGGACACAAGCATAAATGGCCAACTAAACGCTCAGGTGCGTCTAGCATAAGTCTAGAGAAAGCAAGAATTAATAAGGAGTTCATGTGGATGCTTGTGCAACGTAATGCCAATATGGAGATGCTAATGAAAAATATCCCAAAAGTGCTCTAAAATGTGCCTCGGAAGTGTCCGGAATCGTAATTTTCATATATCTCAAAATCTGTGAGTGATATCGAAAATCCAACTTCATATTCATGATCAGTGGTCAAATTGAGTGGGAAATGGGTTTAACTGTGATTTTAGAGCAAATGAATCACAATTTTATTTTCCCAAAAATCAATTTCCAATGAGCTCTGCACGCCCTGGTGCGATGTCTCCAGGGCGAGCAGATGTGTATTTTGTTTACTACTTTTCGTGTTTGGTCCAAGACTTTTGGATCTTGGGCTTAAATGTTTCCATGTGTGGAAATACATATACTTAGCCTTATTTCATCCTCATATCATTCAAGACATTCCCCAATATTCACTCAAACACTTAGTCTCATGTTTCACCCTAAAACTCAATTTCCCAAAACTCATCCAGATCTAAGAATTTCACTCAAGCTTCAAGTCTGCATCTCCAATCTTCATCAAGTTATTCTCCAAAGTAAAAGTATTAGGCTTTAACCATTGAGTCCTTTAACCCACAATGCCGAAGCTTCCATTTCATTTAATTTACATGTTTTTAAGTTGATTTTACATGTGGGTCTATTACTATGAATTTGAATAAAACTATGTTGGAGTTTTGCAAAAGTGTGACTGTTTTAGAATGTTTTGAGCTATGAATCTTGGATCTAACTTGAGACTTGATGAAGGGTTTTGATGTATATTGAAAGATGGTGTTACCAATTATTGTTAGGATAATTTATCCAAGATTTCTTCTGTGATTTCACTCTTTAATTGCATGGTTTTACACTAGCATTGCACACCTACCAAGTGTTTGATAAAATGTCCGAATTATGATTCTTGAGTTATTGAAGGCCTAATTCTTGGCATATGGGATATATGACTTTATGATGATGAAAGTATGTTGTATATATGTTAATTTCATGATGAACATCCACAGTGTTATGAATTGACCAATCCTAGCTCGGGGGGTTGTAGGCCTAGGTAACCATATCGAGGGGTTGGTACCT
The DNA here is from genome assembly GCA_011800125.2 of Solanum clarkiae. Taxonomy (NCBI): domain Eukaryota; kingdom Viridiplantae; phylum Streptophyta; class Magnoliopsida; order Solanales; family Solanaceae; genus Solanum; species Solanum clarkiae. The sequence continues at coordinate 3,993 of JAABOM020061308.1, forward strand.
TGGTTGCCTAGTATGGGGGGTAGTAGGCTGTATAACCACATCGAGGGGTTGGTACCTTGGTTGCCTAGTACGAGGGGTAGTAGGCCCGTATAACCATATTGAGGGGTTGGTACCTAATTAACCACATCGAGGGGTTTGTATCTTGGTTGCCTAGTACGGGGGGTAGTAGCCCTGTATAACTATATTGAGGGATTGGTACCTCATTCATCTCTGCAAAGGAGTGGTAGGCCTTGGATATTCTATATTGATGGTCACTTGCTGCACATATATTTTGTTCTATATATGCATGACTTACTTCAAGCATCCTTCATTTATGTCATATTGTTATTATGGTATCTATTGCCTATGATATTGCATTTTGCCTATGTTGCCTATCTTTTGTTGCACTGCACCCTAAATACTTAGCACATTAGAATGTATTAATGCATACTCTATGCCTACAGGATGTCACTATGTAGGAACCAGAGCACCGCTTGATCATCCTCCTCCTCCACTTGGCTAGTACGATTGTCTCTCAAGCTAGTTAGTGAGTACTCCATTCTGGGGACAATGTTTATGATCTCATGCTGTGTACTAAAACTATCTTCTCTTATGTATGTATCGACAATGAGAGAGCCCCGTTGCTTGTCTTGTCCCCCGCTAAGTATCTAAGTTTTAGAGGTGTTGTTTGACATGTTTTACATTATGCTATGAGCTTTGACTCTCTCTTAACTCTTGATTTTTATGATATGAAAGTTGTCCCTTAGCCCCATTCATCCTTATTTACAATCTCTTATTGTATTTTATTGATTTCACGACCAAGGATGTGTAATGATATGTTAAAAGGCTTGCTTGGGGTCCCTTCGGGTTTCCATACGTCGTGTCACGTCAAGGCCCCAGTCTTGGGTCGTGACAGCTAATGAGACAAATATGAGAGGTAACTAGTACTAGGAGCTCCAGAATCGAGGAGATGCTTAACAAGTTGTTGAGGATGGCCGGCGCACAGGATGAGACCTTGAGTGAGATTAAATCTGACATCATCGGAATACACCAAAAAATGAAGCACCATTCTGTTGCAATCAAATGGATCGACCATCAGTTTGGACATATGTTAGCCCAACAAAATCAGATCCAGAGAGGCACAAGGGCTGGAACCTTAACTCAAGATCAAAATGACACTAAAAAGTACAAGAAGAAGATGACTAATGGTGAGGGAATCACCCCCAAACACATTATAGCTTCTAATAAGGGAGGACAAAAGCTTGAGAAAGTTTGAGTACTCAAGCCATCTACATCGTGCCATGAAAATAAATCAGACACTGCTTAGGAGGTAACCCAAGGCGGATACCGGCGCCTACATGCCCAGGCATGATTTTTTGAGCCATTTATGTTTTATTTTATTTTTAATGTGTGCATTGGGGACAATGCATTTCTTTTTTGATGGGGTGTGGGTAGTTATGGGCCTCAGTGAAGTCTGAGTAGCTTGGTTCCATAATTACCCCAATCATTGATCCTGAAATTTTCCTGCATATGTTCTTTTTCCCCGTGGATATTTACTTTCTACTGAACTGGAATGTTTAGGATGTTTAGGTAGTATTTGTCGCATATAGTACTAATACCTATAGCATATATTATATTTTTGTGTTTTGTTTGAAAAATGATGCCCACACAAAATTTGATTAGTAGTTTAGATAACAACCATGCATGTTCAGGTGTGTGGCAATTTTTGTTCTGATAAGTGAAGACAAATTGAGATAAAAAGCATGATCTAAGAGTCTTTTATTGATAATATAGTCAGTGCCATGTGAGTGTGAGCTTCATCCGCTAGATTCATGTGTTTTGGCTAATTCAGAACTTGCCTTTTTACTCTAAGTTAGATTGTAGATTAATTGGATTAGGAAAGGATCTTAAGCCAATGTTCTAAATAGTCCACTTAGCCTAAAATGACCAACCAAAATTGCAATATATACCTTGTTCCTAATGTTTGAGTCTAACATGTACCTATTCTTTGAAACGCCTAATTAACCTAGCCTTGTTAGTTGTAAAATCCTGAAATTGGCCCTGTTCCTTGCTTGAACATTGTACACCTTGACTGAGGCAAAAAGCCTAAGTTGAGGGTGGCTACAAAAAGTGGCCCTGGTTCTGAGGATGGATATTGTGCACCTTAACATAGGCCAAAAGCCTAAGTTAAGGGTGGCTGGTGTAAGGGTGAAACACAAAGATAACAAGGGGAGTTAATGATGCAGAGAAAATGAACAAAATCATGTATTGGGTGCCAAAAAATAAGTGATGCCTTAGTTGTGAGCTAAAAAGTAAACCGAAGTGTAAAAGCAAGGCAAAAAGATGAAAAATTAAAAGAAAGCACCCAAAAAAGCTTTAAGTAGGAGAAAGGGATAATAAGATGAATATAACAGAGTTGGTAGGGCAAAAGTATAAAAGAACGCAGTGTCAAGGAGGGCCGTTAGTCACTATGTTCCTAAAATATTATATCAAAGCCCCCTTGAAACGACCCTAAAAAGTGTCAGAAAATGTTCCTCGAAATGCTCAAAATTTTAAATTTCATATATCTAAAAATTCGTGTGTAATATCAAAAAACAGACTTCATAATCTTATTCAATGGGTCAAAATTAGGGGAAAAAGGGTCTAACCTCTCTTTGAGAGCAACCATAGCAAAATTTGCAAATCGCAAAAATGCGATTTCCAGAGATGATTCGCGTCCTTGGAATGACGTGCCAAGGGCGCGCTCCTATACATTTTTGTGTCTAGTTTTTCTATCTCGGTCCAAGATTTTGGGTCTTGGGCCTAAGTGCTAGCAAATGTGTTGTTACCTATACTTAGTCATATTTCACCCTCATATCATCCTAAACATTCCCCAATATCTTCTCGAACACTTGGATATATTTTTCACTCCCAAGTTCAAGTCTCAAAAATCTCATCCAAAACTAAGGAATTCCTTCAAGCTTTAAGTCTCTATTTTCAATCTTCATTAAGAGCTTCCTCAAAGCTAAGGTATGTAGGTTTTAGCCATTGGGTCCTTCCACCCATAGTGCCCTAATCTTCTTTTTACTCAATTTGCATAATTTAAAGTTGATTTTACAATTGGGTTTGCTAGTATGAACATGCCTATGAACTATGCTAAAGCTATATACAGTTATGACAATTTAGCTATGTTTGGAGCCATCAATAATTGAATCTATTGTAAGATTTGATGAGGGGTTTTGATGTATGTTTCTTGAGGGTGTTGCAAGGTGTTGATTGATGGTTTTACAATAGATTTTCTTGTATGATTTCGTCTCTATATTTCATAGTTTTATACTAGCATTATACACCCTCTAGGTGTTTGATAAAATGTCCGGATGTGGTTTCTTGAGGAATTGAAGGTCTAAAGTATGATATATGATATGATTGATGTTATGATGATGAAATGATCTTATGTATATGATATAATCTATATGAAGTGTTGCATTAGACCATGCCCGATCTGGGGGGACTAAGAGCCCGGATAACCTGTTGAGGGGTTAGAATCTCAAACACCAACGTGGTAGGTAAGATTGCTACTAACCTAAATGAGGGGTTTGTACCTCACATGCCAGGGTGATAGGTGCAATTATCACTAACCTAAATGAGGGTTTGTACCTCACATACTAGGGTGATGGGTGAAATCATCACTAACCTGCCAAGGGATTTGTACTTTGAAAATCTATTTTGGTCTCTTCTATACATATGATATTCTACATGAGAATGAGTTACTTAAGCATGTTTTACTTATGCATTGATCATATATGCAATATTGTTATATTACGCCTATTGCCTATTGTTATGCATTCCGATTATGATGCCTATCCCTTGTTGCATTGCATCCTACAAACTTAGTACATTCAAATGTATTAACACATACTATTACCAACATGACATCACCATGTAGGAAATCGTTCTCAAGGTGATCATCCTTCTCTTCCACGTGGCTAGATCGGTACTACTCAAGCTTGTTGGTGAATCCTCCACTTTGGGGACCTTGGTCTATGTTTCCCTTATTATATAGTGAGACATACTTCTTTAATGTCTATTTTGACAATACGGGTGAGCCGGTTGCTTTGTCTTGGCCCCCACTCTTATCTAAGTATTAGAGGTGTTTTTTGGACATATTATGTATTTATGATATGGGTTTGACTCTTGTCTCTTGATTATGATGTTATGCAAGCTTTTTTCCTTAGTCCTTTTGCCCATATTCTTACTCTTTATATCTTTTATATGCTTCTTCAACCGATGATGTGTATTGATAAGTTAAGCGGCTTGTTTGGGGTTCCTTCGGGTTCCCCGTTCACCGTGTCATGTCTAGGCCCTAACCTTAGGTCGTGACAAGCTTATTATCAGAGAAATAGGTTGATAGATCCTCAAAGTCTAATATACCACATTGATTAGAGTCTTTCTCATGGTTGTGAAGCACGCCATAACTATGAATAGGAGGCTATGAGACGTTTTAGGAAATTTTCCCTTCTTCAGGATCCACAAGAATTCATCGATGAGGTCTACAAAATTTTGATTATCATGGGTGTTGGGCCAAATGAAAAAGCGGAGTTGGCAGCATACCAACTCAAAGAGGTAGCCCAAATATGATATGACCAATGGAAAGGTGAGAAGGGAATTGGTTATTTTGATTTGTAGAGAACTCGTGTGCTTGTGGTGCTTTGGGAGGAGTTCAAATTGGCTTTTCTTAATCGGTTTTTTCCTCTTGATCTTAGGGAAGCTAAGATAGCAGAGTTCATGAACTTGAAACAAGGTCTATGAGTGTGAGGGAGTATGCCCTCAAGTTTAATCAACTTTCAAAGTATTCTTCTCATTTGGTAGCTGGTCCTAGATCTAGGATGAATAAATCCATAACGGGGGCCTCCGACTTGGTAAGTAAAGAATACCAGTTCACCATGATCATTAGTGACATGGACTGATCTCGATTTATGACCTATGCGAGCAAATAGAGGAGGAGAAATTGAGGAAGAGAAGGGGCCATGAGGCTAAGAGGGCCCGTCTTTGGTGTGAGTTCCAAAGGGATGACCAGTTCAATCAGGGCCAAGGGTCTCATCATGCTACTAATAGTGGGTTTACCAATGACCTCCCTAGGCCTCAAGGTGTAGATGGTGTGGCTCCTAATTATATGTGTCCTAAATGTGGAGGGGGTCATAGGGGCCCATGTTTGAAGGGTTCTAATGCATGCTATGAATGTGGAAAGCGTGGTCACAAGAAGATAGATTGTCTAAGAAACCATGGCAAATGCCAGGGTGCAAATGTGGTTCCATTGGGTAGAGATGGTCTTTAAGGTGGTTCCCCAAGGCACAATAGGTTTTATGCTATTTATGGGAGGCAATAGGTTGGTGAGGTTCCCGATGTTTTTACCGATATGTTGAAAATCTTTGACTTTGATGTATATACTTTGATTGATCTGAGTGCCACTCTTTCTTTTGTTACCCCCTTTGTTGCTAAAAAGTTCCATATTGACCCCGAGTAGTTACATGAGTCATATGAAGTATCTACTCCTATTAGTGTCTCTATTATTGCCATGAAAGTTTATAAAAGTTGTTCTATTTGCATTTTGCATAAGTTGTTGCCTTGTGATCTTGTTGAATTAGACATGGTGGATTTTTATGTCATTCTTGGGATGGATTGGTTGCATGCCTACTATGCTTCTATTGATTGTAGAACTCATAGGGTCAAATTCCAATTTTCAAATGAACCCGTCCTTGAGTGGGAAAGTCAAGATATGGTGGTCAAGGGTGGATTCATTTCTTGCATTAAAGCCCATAAGTTGATCTCTAAGGGGTGCTTGTATCATCTTGTGAGGGTTAAGGATTTGGAGTCCAAAGTCTTTTCCATAGAGTCGGTTTCGATTGTAAATGAGTTTTGATGTCTTCCCAAATGACCTTCCCGATGTCCCTCCCAAAAGAGAGATATATTTTGGTGTAGATCTCCTTCCCATTACTTAACTTATCTCCATTTGCCCTTACCATATGGCCCCGACGGAGTTGAAGGAGTTAAAGGAACAATTGAAAGATTTGTTGGAGAAGGGATTTGTTAGGCCTAGCCAATCACCTTGGGATGTTCCGGTGTTGTTTGTGAAGTAGAAGGATGGTTCACTTAGAATGTGCATTGACTATTAGTAACTCAATAGGGTCACCATCAAGAATAGATATCCTCTTCCAAGGATGGATGATTTGTTTGACCAATTGCAAGGGCCTAGCTTTTTCTCTAAGATTGATCTTGGGTCAGGGTATAATCAATGAGGCTAAGGGAGTGTGATATTCCCAAGATGACTTTCCAAACTAGATATGGGCATTAAGAGTTTATTCTGATGTTGTTTGGGTTGACCAATGCACCGGCCATCTTCATGGACCTAATAAATAGGGTCTTCAAACCTTACCTTGATTCCTTTGTTGTGATCTTCATTGATGATACTTTGATCCATTTACATAGTAGGGAGGAGCATATGGGGCATTTGAGGGTTGTGTTGGAAAGATTGAGGGAGGAGAAATTCTATGCCAAGTATGACAAGTGTGAATTTTGGTTGAAGGAGGTTGCATTATTGGATCATGTGGTGTCGGGAGATGGTATAAATGTGGATCCTAAGAAAATCGATGTGATTAGGAATTGGCGTAGACCATTGATTCCATCAGATATTAGGAGCTTCTTGGGCCTAGCAGGTTATTATAGAAGGTTTGTGAATAGGTTCTCCTCCATTGCTTCCCCTATGACAAAATTGACTCAAAAGAAGTTAAGTTCGTGTGGACCGATGAATGTGAGAGGAGCTTCTAAACATTGAAAGATAAGCTTATGTCCACTCCTATATTGTCACTACCGGATGGGATTGAGGGATTTTTGGTGTAATGTGATGCTTCCCGGGTTTGTTTGGGTTTTATGTTGATGCAAAATGGTAAGGTCATAGCTTATGCTTCTAGATAACTTAAGGTACATGAAAGGAACTACGCTACCCATGATCTAGAGTTAGTTTCCATTATGTTTGCATTAAAGATTTGGCATTACTACTTGTAGTATGGGGTGCATGTGGATTTGTTCACCGATTATAAGAGCCTCCAATATGTCTTCACTCAAAAAGATCTCAACTTGAGACAAAGAAGGTGGCTAGAACTTCTTAAGGAC
>JAABOM020061309.1:0-45636 GCA_011800125.2 Solanum clarkiae
ATTTTAAAATTTAAAAATAAATTGTGTATATAAAATTTACTTAAATAATAAGTTTATATTGATATTTAATTAAAATATAAATTTATTTCACTTTATTTTATTTTTTTAGATAGAAAAATTTTAAAGTAATCATTTTATAATGTTAACAATTTGAAGGGTATTTCAGACATTTTTAATTTAAAAAGTGCTTAACTGCACTAATGTGTCAAACACATCAAAAACTTTTTTCAGCTACAACACTTTTATCCAAACACATAATTGCTTATTTTTCAAATATATTTTAGCATTTTAAAAAGTGCTTCTAAAGTACTTCTTAAAAGCTAATTTTTTTCAACTAAGCCAAACAGGCTCTAACGCTTACTCATTTCAATGCTCGATACTCCTCCTAAGACTCAATGTTCATTATATTCTCCATCTTAATCAATCATCTCAATTAGCCTCGTAGAGACTCTCATCATCTCAATTGGTCTCATAGAGACTCTCATCATCTCTTTAACTCAACTCAATTGGGCCTTTCCGCCTATCATCTCTATCATCTTATCAACTTCGTTCTCACTTAATGGCTCAAGGACTCAGATCAATCATTAAGAGGAAGTTGATTAGACAAACTCTAGAATTCAATTATGAATACTCATGGGATCATCTAGCTTTCTGAACTCATTCGTCTTGCTCACATCACAATCACAACCAACATACTTAAGTCAAGACTCTAGACTCCATCCCTAGGTTCATTCATGCATGCTTTCACAAAATAACATATAGGGTTAATACAATGACTCAATAAAAGTATTTGATTTAGGAAATCAAGTTTATAATGATCATCAACACATGAAATTACTTGTAATATATATAATTTGGAAGAAAATATTCAAGAAACATATATGCAGAATGATTATACTCTTAACTCCTCTACTACCATCAATGGGACACATGGAAGAATATTCCCATGTTTTAGTTTAGCCTTACATACCTGGTATGAATCTTGGATAATCAACCTCGTAAGAACTCTCCTCAATCTCTTGAATTCTCGCTCCTCTTCTATTCTCTTAAGCCCTAGTCTTTGTTAGAACTTAGAAAAAACTTAGGAATGAGGATTAAAATCTTTATTATGCACAAAATGACCCAATTTAGATCATGTTTTATGTTTAGGAAGGGATGGAAAAGGTTCGGAATGCCCCTCACAAAAATTAAAAATATGTTCGCATCGGGTAGGTAGGTCCGCGACGCGGACTGTGTCAAATTTTGGGGACTTTCATAAAAGATTCTCTGATCGAGTTTTCTAATCCCAAAAAAAATAGTGGGACCAAGTCTAAATATAACTCTACGGCAGGTCTGCGTCACACACCTGTCGCGCACTTATTCTGGAAATTGTTTTCGCACCGAAAAATTATCTTTTGATCTGGTTTCTCTAAAAATCAACCAAGACTATCTTACCACATATTTTTCATGTTGATCACATTTTCAGCCTCGGATTTTCCATCGAAACATCATATCCCCCTCGAAATCATTTGTCCTCAAATGATGAGTAAGGATGGATATCAAGGCATGAATAACAATCAAGACTCTTCCCAATACTCACTCAATCAATGAAACTCTCGACTCCTTATCAATCTTAACAATCTCTACTCAGACTCAAGAATAGATACATCAACTCAGAAATAGACAAATCAATTTAAGTCAAGGGTAAGGACATTACCCTAAACATTCTCATCATTAGTCATGAATAGATGCGGATATTTAGTTCTCATCTCTTCCTCAGCTTCCCACGTGGCGTCCTCAATGAATTGATTTCTCCATAGGACTTTGACTGAGACGATCTCTTTGGTTCTAAACTTGCGAACCTGATGATCAAGGATTTGGACTGGAATTTCATCATAGGACAAGCTATCCTTTACTCCAATACTCTCAACAGGGATTATCAAGGTGGGATCTCCCAAGCATTTCTTCAACATCGAGACGTGGAATACTGAACGAATTGCGTCCAACTCAAAAGGAAACTCTAACTCATGAGCAACTTTCCCAATCCTCTTAACAATCTGGTAGGAGCCTATATAGCAAGGAATTAGCTTTTCTTTCTTTTCGAATCTCATGACACCCTTCATGGGTGACACTTTTTCAAGTATAACTAATCGTTCACCTTGAACTCTAAGTCTCTTTTCCTCACATCGGTATAAGATTTCTGGATAGTCGGTGCAGTCTTCAACCTTTCTTTAATGACCTTTACTTTCTCTATCCATTGACGGACAAGATCAGGTCCAATTAACTCGGCTTCTCCAACCTCAAACCACCCAATTGCTGATCTATATCTCCTCCCATACAAAGCTTCATAGGGAGCCATTTGAATGCTTGCATAGTAACTATTGTTATATGCAAATTCAATCAATGGTAAGCAGTCATCCAATTTCCTTTGAAGTCAAGGGCAAAGGCTCTCAACATGTCTTCTAATGTATGAATTGTACATTCTGCTTGGCTATCCGTCTGAGGATGAAAAGCTGTACTCAGATTCACTTTAGTACCCAATCCCTTCTGGAAGGATCTCTAAAATTGGGAGGTGAATTGAGCTTCTCTGTCTAAGATGATGGACAAGGTAACTCCATACAACCTCATAATCTCATGGATGTACAACTTGACATACTCCTCTATAGTGTTAATTGTCTTACCTGCCAAGAAGTAAGCTGATTTAGTCATTCTATTCACAACCACTCTATCGAATCATTATTGCTTTCAAGACCTCGGTAGACTGGTAATGAAGTCCATGTTGATCATCTCCCACACTTTCATTCAGGAATCTCAAAGTTCTGTGACAATCCACATGGCCTTTGATACTCAACTTTAAATTGTTGGCAATTCGGGCTCTTCGAAACAAACTCAGCAATATCCCTCTTCATCCCACCCCATCAATAGACTTTCCTCAAGTCATGCTACATCTTGGTAGAGCCAGGATGAATGGAATATTTAGAGCTATGGGCTTCATCCATAATTCTATCTCGAACACCATCAACATCTGGAAGGCACAATCTACTTTGGTATCTCAACATTCTATCTCCCCTTTTGGAGAAGACCATCACCTTCTGTTTGTGAACAACCTCTTTCAATTGAAGTATGACAGGATCTTGGTCTTGCTTTTCTTTCACCTTTGCCACTAAAGAAAAGGTGAAACAACCCCATTCTGAACGTTGACTCCTCGCTCATCATTCTATTCAAGCTGAACTCTCAATCGGGCTAATATATGCACCTCCTTTAGCTAACTCCTTCTTCCCTTCCTCAACATGGGCCGTGCTATCCATTGACTATATACTAAGAGCGCCAATAATAATGTTAGCTTTATCTGGGTGGTAGAGAATGCTCATGTCATAATCCTTGAGCAATTCCAATTATATCCTCTACTGCAAGTTGAGCTCTTTCTGACTAAAGACATACTATAGACTCTTGTGGTCAGTGAACACATCCACATGCAGTCCATATAAGTAGTGGCGCTAGATTTTAAGTGCAAACACCACTGCTGCCAACTCGAGATCATAGGTCAGATAGTTCCTCTCATGAACCTTAAGTTGTCTGGAAGCATAGGGTATCAGTTTTCCTCTCTGCATCAGCACACAACCCAATCCAACTCTTGACACATCACAATATATCACAAAGTCTTCTATCCCATCGAGCAAGGTTAAAACTGGTGCAGTAGTCAGTCTAGTTTTTAGCTCTCGGAAATTCTTCTCACATTCTTCGGACCACTAAAACTTGACCTTCTTTTGAGTCAACTTAGTCAATGGTACAGATAGGGAAGAAAATCCCTTGACAAATCTGTGGTAATAGCCTGCCAACCCCAAGAAACTTCTTATGTTAGTCGGAGAGGTCGGTCTGGACTAGTTCTTAACCCTTTCAATCATTTAGGCGTCTACACAAATATCATCATCCCAAGCAATATGGCCTCGGAAAGCTACTGATTTGAGCCAAAACTCACACTTCAAAAACATTGCATACAACTCATGGTCTTTAAGAGTCAAGAGGACAACTCTGAGGTGATTGGCATGCTCCTTCTCATCTCTCAAGTACACCAAAATATCGTTGATGAACACTATCACAAACTTATCAAGATATTGTCTGAACATCCTATCAATCTAGTCCATAAAGGCTGCAGGTGCATTCGTCAACCCAAAGGACATAACCAAGAACTCAAAATGGCCATATCTAGTCCTAAAGGATGTCTTTCATGACCCAAGCCCATGGCCTAGATATGACAAGGCGAACGGGGAACCCGAAAGAACCCCAAATAAACCTTTTAGCATATCACATACACATCCTAGGTTGCAGAAGCAAAATAAGATAACGAACATGTAATAATAAAACATAAGGGAAGTGGGACTAAGGGAGTCTTTCGTAATGACATAAGCTTAATAGGAGTCAAGCTCATAAATACAAGCTAATATAATATCCAATGACACCTCTATTAGTAGATGGAGCGGGGGCCAAGACATTTCCTGGGCTCACCCTCATATATAAATATCCCAAAAATGTATAGAAAGTATTAACATAGGCATGAAAGAATATATCACGACCCAGACCTAGGGCCTAGAAGTGACACGACGAATGGGGAACCCAAAGGGACCTCAAATAAGCCTCTTAACATATCATTATACATCCTTTGTAGCGGAAACAATTAAAAAAGAATAAGAGAATAGAAATAAGGATAAGAGGCTAAGGGAAGTCTTTCATATCATAAAACATCAAAAGAGCCAAAGAGAGTCAAGATCAAGCACAATTACATAACTTTTCTAACAACACCTCTAAACTTAGAATTGAGCGGGGACCAAGACAACTTTTCGGGCTCACCCTCATAGTCAAAAGCATATAAATCGGTTGTGAAAGTCTTTACATAATATAAGAACTAGAGATTTCATCCCCGGAGTTGAGGACTCACCAAACTTGCTTTGAGAAGATAGTACTAGCCACGGGAAGGATGAAGATGATTGTGAGGAGCTCCAGTTCCTACATGGTAACATTAGTATGTTTCAATGTACTAAGTATGTAGGATGTGATGCAACATTAGATAGACAACATAATCAAAATGTATAATCATAAGCAAGAGATAGTATATTAGCAACATGACATGCATGATCAATGCCTAAAGTAAAACATGCTTATATAGAAACATAGTACATGTGTAGGAAGAGAGCATCATCATAGACCAAACCACTTAGTACTTGGAATGCAAGGTAAACCACCCGTTGGAGGTGTTTGAGGTATCAACCCTTCAACTTGGTTAATGGGTTTTTACCACCTCCCATCAAGGTGTTCGAGGTACTAACCCCTTAACTTGGTTAATGGGTCTACTACCTCCTATTAAGGTCTTTGAGGTACCAACCCCTCAACTTATTTAATGGGTCTACCACCTCCTATCAAGGTGTTTGAGGTACCAATCCATCAACTTGGTTCGTAGCCAAATTCATAATAAGTAAGACACATAGGTAAATCAACTTAGAAATATGAAATTTATCTAAAAAGGAAGCTTGGACACCATGGGTGAAAGGACCCAATGGTTGAAACCCACATACCTCAACTTTGGGAATTTTCTGGAAGAAGATTTGAATGGAGATTTGAAGCTTGAATGAAATCCTTAGATCTTGAATGAGATTTGACACTTGAATTTTGAGTGAAATATTTGTGTAAATATTTGAGAGAGTATTAGGGAATGTCTTATATGATATGAAGATGAAATATGGCTAAGTATAGGTGTTTTTGTGCATAAGAAGGCTTAGTCCTAAGATCACAAAGCCTTGGACCGAGATTAGAAAAACTGACAACATAATACACTGGTCCGCATTGCGGAACAGCCGTGGACTGCTACTGGAAATGCAAAATTAGCAAAATTTATTTTTCGCTATGGGTCCTCTAAAATTCAAGTTATACCCATTTCCCACTCAATTATTTCCCCTGATCAAGAATATGATATCGAACTTTTGATATCACACATGTATTTTGAGATACATGGAAATTATGATTATAGGCACTTCCGAGGCACATTTTTGGGTTGTTTCAATATCTCCCCCTTGGGAACATTCATCCCTGAATGTCAAAGAAATGTACACAAGAAGGATAACAACGAAGAGATCATCCCCAACAAGAACGGAACAATGCACTTAAACATCATTTTCGAAAATCTCAACATAAGTGTCAGAATCACCATGAACTTGTCAACACAAACATGGATGCATGCAAATGACACAAGAGCTGATACATAAGGCTTGAAATCACATAAAGGACTTGGGATTAGCACCTTAGGATTGAGTAGGATGGAAGAGACAGGGATATCACTTTTACATGTCCACTTCGGCCTCCTATGTAACACTTTCGACTTGTTGATTCCTCCAAAGGACCTTAACGGAAGCCACACCCTTATTTCTCAACCTCTTCACTTGTCTTTTCAAGATTTCGACTGGAACCTCTTCATAAGTCAAGTTGTATTCAACCATACTCACAACATCCAATGGGACAATAGTATTCGGGTCACCCAAACATTTCCTCAACACAGACACATGAAAGACTGGATGAACCAACTCCATTTCACTAGGCAACTCCAACTCGTAGGCCACCTTACCAATCTTCCTCAACACCCTAAAAAGACCGACAAATGTTGGACTCAATTTGCCCTTCTTACCAAAATAAACCACACCCTTCATGGGTGAGACCATCAAATAGATCCAATCACCAACTTTAAATTCAAGCTCCCTTCTCCTCACATAGGCATAGGTCCTTTGACAACTTTGGATTGTTTTTAACCTTTCCCTAATCAACTTTACCTTCTCCATAGCCTCTATAACCATATTTGGACCCAACAAAGCCATTTTCCCTACCTCAAACCATCCAACCGGGGACCTATAATGTCTACCATAGAGAGCCTCAAAAGGAGCCGTACCAATGCTAGAATGATAGCTATTATTGTAAGAAATTCAATCAATGGAAAATGATCATCCCAACTACCCTTAAACTCCAATATGTAAGCTCTAAGAATATCCTCAAGATTTTGGATAGTTCTTTCGGCTTGGCCATCCGTTTGAGGGTGGAAGGTCGTACTGAGCTTTACCTTGGTACCAAGACCTCTTTGGAAGGACCTCCAAAAGTGAAAAGTGAATTAAGCACCACAATCCGATATGTTAGACAAAGGCACCCCATGTAATCTAACCAACTCATGAATGTACAACTTAGCATAATCTTCGACACCATAAGTAGTTTTAACCGGTAGGAAATGAGCCGATTTTTTCATAAGCTTAGGCAGCCAAACCACAAAATCCATGTTAATCTCCTCCCACTTCCAATTGGGAATCTCTATATCTTGGGTTAGGCCACCCGACCTTTGATGCTCGGCTTTGACTTGTTGGCAACTGTGACAACCAGATACAAATTTGGAAATGTCTTTCTTCATAGCACCTCACCAAAACACTTTCCTCAAATCTCTATACATTTTTGTAGAACCAGGGTGAATAGAATAGGAAGAATTATGAACCTCATAAGAAATCTTCTTTCTTAAGTCATCAACATAAGGTACACACAATCTACCTTGGTACCTAAGGGCACCATCTCCCCCTTGGGAGAAAACCTCCACCTTGCCCTCTCTCACCAAGGCCTTCAATTCTAACAAGGAGGGCTCAAGATCTTGCTTTGCTTTTACCTCATCAACCAAGGAAGATTTTGAACCATAAACAACCACAATACCACCATTATCAAACTCTTGCAACCTAATCCCTAATCTAGCTAACCGATGGACCTCTCTAGCCACCTCTTTGCCCCCATTATCAAAATGAGCTAGGCTACCCATAGACACCTTACTCAAAGTGTCGGCCACAACATTGGACTTAACGAGGTGATAATTCACACTCATATCATAATCCTTGAGAAGCTCTAACCACCTTCATTGCCTCAAGTTGAGATCTTTTTGAGTGAACACATATTGGAGACTCTTATGATTGGTGAACACATCAAGATGCACCCTACACAAATAATGATGCCAAATTTTCAAAGCAAAAACTACGGTGGCCAATTCAAGATCATGAGTAGGATAATTCTTTCCATGCACCTTAAGTTGTCTAGAGGCATAGGCTATCACCTTAACGTTTTGCATCAATACCACCTCAAACCAGTTCGTGAGCCATCACAATACACAACAAACCCTTCCAACCCTTCCGATAGATATAAGATAGGAGCGGAGGCAAGTTTATCCTTAAAGGTTTGGAAACTCTTTGTCACATTCATCGGTCCACACAATCTTAGCCTTCTTTTGGTATTGACTTAGTCATGGGAGAAGCAATAGGAGAGAACCCATTCACAAACCTCCGATACTAACCCGCTAAGCCCAAGAAGCTTCTAATATCTGATTGAGTCAAAGGTCTAGGACAATTTCTAATTACCTCCGTCTTCTTAGGATTCGCCTTTATACCAGCACCTGACACTGCATGACCTAGAAAGGCAACCTCTTTCAACCAAAACTCACATTTTTCATACTTAGCATACAACTTCTCTTCCCTCAATTTTTGCAACACTACCCTTAAATGAGCCACATACTCCTCCTCACTATGGGAATAAATAAAAATATCATCAAATAAAACCACCACAAACAAATCAATGTAGGGTTTAAAGACCCTATTCATAAGATCCATGAAGATAGCCAGTGCACTGGTCAACCCAAAAGACATAACCACAAATTCATAGTGCCCATACCTAGTCCAGAAGGTCGTCTTGGGAATGTCACACTCCCTCACCTTCACTTAATAATACCTAGACCGAGGATCAATCTTAGAGAAGTGACTAGCCCCTTCAAGTTGGTTAAAGAAATCATCAATTCTCGGTAGAGGGTACTTATTCTTTATGGTGGCTCTATTAAGTTGTCAGTAATCAATGCACATTCTAAGAGAACCACCTTTCTTCTTCACAAACAACACCAGTGCATCCAAAGGTGATTGGCTAGGCCCAATAAAACCTTTCTCCAACAAATCCTTTAATTTCTCTTTCAACTCCTTCAACTTTGCTGGGGCCATACGGTAAGGAGGAACAGAGATGGATTGAGTGTCGAGAAGGAGATCTATGTCAAAATCTATTTCTCTTTTAGGAGGAACACCGGGAAGATAATTTGGGAAGACATCTAGGAACTCATTAACTACCGGAACTGACTCCACGGGGAGGACTTTAGACTCTATATCACTAACCCTCAGAAGATGATAGAGACACCCTTTAGAGATCAATGTTTGTGCTTTAATGCAAAAAATAAAGCTACCCTTGACCACCAATCATGACTCTCCCACTCAAGGGCGAGTTCATTTGGGAATTGAAATTTGACCCTACGGGTTCTACAATCAATAAAGGCATAATATGCATGCAACCAATCCACCCTAAGAATGACATCAAAATCTACCATATCCAACTCAATAAGATCACAAGGTAATACTTTATGCAAGATGCAAATGGGACAATTTCTATAGACCTTTCTAGCAATAATAGATGCACCAATAGGACTAGACACCTCATAAGACTCACACAACAAGTCGGGTTCAATATGAAACTTTTTGGTAACAAAAGGGTTAACAAAAGAAAGAGCGGCACCGGGGTGTTCAATGCATGCAAATCAAAATCAAAGACTTTTAACAAACCGGTGATGACATTTGGCACCTCATCAACCCCTTGCCTCCCTTGAAGAGCATAAAATTAATTGTGCCTTGGGGCACCACCTTGTTGGCCTCCTCTCTCCAAAGGAACCACATTTGTATCTCGTCCTTATGGAAGAACAACTCCACCCTTGTTTTGATTACGAGGATAATCAACCTTCTTATATCCTACTTCGCCACAACTGAAACAAGTATTAGTGTCCCTTAAACATTGGCCTCTATGACCCCTACCACACTTTGGACACACGAGACTAGGCATTACACCACCAACCTCTTGAAGACTTGGGTAGTCATTGGCCAATCTCCCACTAGGAGCATGAGAAGACCCTTGGCCTTGGTGAAATCGACCACCCTTATTTGGAACTTACCATGGCCTTGGTAAAACCGACCACCCTTATTTGGAACTTACCATCAAAACGGGCCCTCTTATCCTCATGATCCCTTCTCTTCCTCAATTAATTCCCCTCCAATTATTCAACATAAGTCATCAAGTGGGAAAAATCCATGTCATTAATCCATATGGCAATCCGACATTCTTCATTCACCAAATCGGATACACCCATCACAAACTTATTCATTCTAGACCTCGAGTTAGCAACCAAGTATGGAGCATATTTTGGGAGTTGGTTAAAATTAAGGGTATACTCCCTCACACTCATAGATCCTTTCTTCAAATTCATGAACTCCATCATTTTTGTCTCCCTAAGCTCAAGAGGAAAGAACCGATTGAGGAAAGCTGCATTAAATGCCTCCCATAAAACCAAATTGTTGTTCCCCTTCTCCTCCTTCCTTTGAGTGTATCATATTTGGGGTACCCCCTTGAGTTGGTAGGCCTCCAACTCTGCCTTATCTTCTGACCTCACACCCATGATAGCCAACACTTTGTATACCTCATAAAAATAAACTATTGAGGGTCCTCATCCACCTTAGAGCTATTGAACTCCGATGGGTTCATCCTTGTAAATTCTCTCACTCGAGATGCGGGAGTAAGAGCATGAGGGACTTGGGCCTTTTGATTGGCTTGATTAGCTACGACTTGAGCTAGCAAGGTGAGAGTATTCCAGAGCTCTCCATGAGCCAGTTGTTCTTTGGGTGTACGATCTCTTCATTCTCTTGTGTTAGAGATGATCTAGCATAGCAAAGAACATTCATTAGTAAAAGGCCTTACCTTAACTCTATAGCACGACATAGATCAAGTAGAAGGGAAACATTTCTAAAACGTCTCATAGCCTTTTGCTCATAGTTGTGGCGCACAACACAACCATGAACAAGACTCTAATCGACGCGGTGTGTTAGATGCCGAGGACCATTAATAACCTAGTTCTCTAATACCAAATTTGTCATGACCCGTACCTAGGGCCTAGATGTGACATGGCGAATGGGGAACTGGAAGGGACCCCAAACAAGCCTCTTAATATATAATTACATATCCTTGGTCGAGGAAGAAATTAAACAATCATAAGAGAATAGAAATAATGATAAGGGGCTAAGGGAAGTCTTTCATATCATAAAATATCAAAAGAGCCAAAGAGAGTCAAGCTCAAGCATAATTACATAACTTGTCCAACAACACCGCTAAACTTAGAAATGAGCGGGGGCCAAGACAACTTTCATGGATCACCCTCATAGTCAAAAGCATATAAATAGGTAGTGAAAGTCTTTACATAATATAAGAACAAGAGATTTCGTCCCCGGAGTTGAGGACTCACCAAACTTGCATTAAGAAGATACTATTAACCACAGGGAGGATGAGGATGAGGATGATCTTGAAGAGCTCCAGTTCCTACATGGTAATATCATGTAGGCATAGAGTATGCATTAGTACTTTTGAATGTACAAAGTATGTAGGATTTGATGCAACAATAGATAGACAACATAGTCAAAATGCATAATCATAAGCAAGAGATAGTGTATTAGCAACGTGACATGCATGATCAACGCTTAAAGTAAAACATGCTTATAGAAACACAATACATGTGTAGGATGATACCATCATAATAGACCAAACCACTTAGTACTTGGAATCCAAGGTAAACCACCCCTTGGAGGTTTTTGAGGTATCAACCCCTCAACTTGGTTAATGGTTTTTACCACCTCGCATCAAGGTGATTGAGGTACCAACCCCTCAACTTGGCTAATGGGTGTACCACCTCTCATTAAGGTGTTTGAGGTACCAACCCCTCAAATTTGGTTCATAGCCAAATTCATAATAAGTAAGATCCATAGGTAAATGAACTTAGAAATATGAAATTTATGTAAAAAGGAAGCTTGGGCACCATGGGTGAAAGGATCCAATGGTTGAAACCCACATACCTCAACTTTGGATTTTCTTGAAGAACATTTGAATGGAGACTTGAAGCTTGAATGAAATCCTTAGATCCGGAATAAGATTTGACACTTGAATTTTGAGGGAAATACTTGTCTAAGTGTTTGAGAGAGTATTGGCGAATGTCTTGTTTGATATGAAGATGAAATATGGCTAAGTATAGGTGTTTTTACGCATAGGAAGCTTATACCCAAGACCCCAAAGCCTTGGACCAAGATTAGAAAAACTGGTTGTAAAATAAACTGATCCACATTTGGTCTGTATCGCGGAGCAGTAGCAGACTGGTACTGGAAATGCAAAATTGGCGAAGTTTGTTTTTTGCTACGGGTCCTCTAAATTTGGGTTATACCCATTTCCCACACAATATTGTCCCTTGAACAAGAATATGAAGTCGATTTTTGGATATCACACACGAATTTTGAGATATATCAAAATTATGATTACAAGCACTTTCGAGGCACATTTTCAGGCACTTTTTGAGGTTGTTTTAGAAAATAGATATTGTCCCTGAATATGAGGACTCAACAAAAACTAACTTCAACAATTCGTCTAGCCACATGGAGGAGAAGGATCAATAGAAGCTCCGGTCCCTACATGGTGATATCATGTAGGCATAGAGTATACGTCAGTACTTAGAATTTACTAACTATGCGGAGTGGAATGCAACAAGAATCATAAGCATAATAATCAAGATGCATAATTATAATCGATAGATATAAGCTCAACATGATGTGTATAATCAATGTTTAGGTGTACACATGCTTGAGAATAATCATATTTGCATAACTTGTTCCACACAATAAAGTGACATGAATATCTCATCCAAATATCTTGTACTAGAGAGTGAGGAATATAGAATAGGTCATGACCCCTCCTAGTAGATAGTGGATAGTACATGGTATTAAATTGTACATAAGGATGAGGCATGCAACATGGTTCATGACCCCTTCATGTAGACATTAGCTAATGCATATTAATATGTTGTAGATGAGGGTGAGGCATAGAAGATGGTTTATGACCCCTTCATATAGACATACCTTGAACTAGAGGGTGAGGCATACGACATTATTCATGACCCCTTCTAGTAGGCTTCACAATTCACAAGAGCATAAAACATAGCATAAGAGCTCAGTAATTCACTTGTAGATTATAGGAACCTATCATGAGTTCAACACATGCTTGGGAGCCCATAACTTATCATAAAAATACTTGTCTTGCAATTCATACAATAGCCTTCCATCATGGTGGGTGTGCTTTCACATGCTTAAGATCATGCAATTTAGGAGTATAGGACAAGAAGGTGTAAAATCAATTTAATTTGAAGTCATTCAAATCAACCCACCAACATAATACTAAAACCCTCATTTGGATGTCTTGAAATACATCTTAAAAATTCACTATCATTCATAGTTTCATAATTCATGTCATGTAGCCTCAACAAGCATAAATCAGCTCATGGAAATAGCTTCAATGGATATTCATGCATACTTAATCAATATTTTAAGAATCCAATCTCAAATCACGTTTATAATGCATAATAATATTTACCCACAAAATATTCATCATTAAAATCATGAAATTGATAAAGAGGGAAGGTTTGACTTTATGGGTGGAAGGAATCCATGAATGAAACTCATATACCTAAACTTGAGACTTTCCTGAAATTAAGTTAAGGAAGACTGAGGTCTGTGTTGGGTTCTTGAATTCCAAAACTTACTCTTGAAATCCTTGAATTTGAATGGCGGATTTGATAATTTTTTGGAGAGGTCTTTAGAGGGTTTTGTGAGTTCTAGAGTTGAAAAATGGTTAAGGATGGAGGATTTCACATTTGAATGGGCATTGGATTATTACTCAAATGCCCTTGGACAAAACTAGAAAACTGAGGGAAAAATTACATTGGTCCGCGCCCTAGGCGCAACGTGGGCCTGACGCACACTTATATTAGTGCTAAACTGCACCCCAGGTGCGTCAGACAATGGAGGCGCAGGCACACTGCCTCGGCCCACCATTGCGAAAATTATTTTTCACTATGAGTCTTCTAAAATTTGGGGGCTACCCTTTTCCCACACAATGTTTCCCCCTAAACAAGAATATGAAGTCAGATTTTTGAAATCATGCACGATTTTTGAGATATACGAGAAATACATGTACAAGACATTCTGAAGCACATGAGAGGTATTACAATATCTCCCCCTTAGGAACATTTGTCCCCGAATGTCAAAGAAACATACGTAAGAGAAGTAATCATGACTCTTCCATCCCAACATGAATGCAACAAATGCACTTAAACATCATTCTTAAAATAAGTCTCATACGTATGCATCAAAAATCATCAAAACTTGTCACCATGAATATGTATGCATGCAAAATGACATGAGGGCTGAAACTTAAGACTTGAAATCATAGATAGGACTTAAATTGTTACCTTCGGCTTGAGTAAAGGGAAAGAGATATGGATATCGCTTTTTATGTCGATTTTGGCTTCCCAAGTGGCATTTTCAACTTGATGATTCCTCTAAAGGACTTTGATGGATGCCACATATTTGTTCCTCAATCTTTTCACTTGCCTATCTAATATCTCTACTGGGACCTCCTCATAGGTCATGTTATCTTCCACAACACCCACTACCTCTAAGGGTACTATAGCACTTAGGTCACACACACACTTCCTCAACATAGACACATGGAAGACCGGATGAACCATACTCATATCCGTAGACAACTCCAATTCATATGCAAACTTACCAATTCTCCTCAAGATTCTATAAGGACCCACAAACCTTGGTCTCAATTTCACTTTCTTGCCAAATCGGACCACATCCTTCATGGGTAAGACTTTCAAGTATACCCAATCATCAATATTAAGCTCAAGGTCTTTTCTTCTCACATCAGAGTAGGACTTTTGCCTAATTTGAGCCATCTTTAACCTCTCCCGCATCAACCTCACCTTCTCCAAAGCTTCTATAACCAAATCAGGTCGAACAAAGCCATTTGCCCCATATCAAACCACCCAACCGGGGATCTACAATGCCTACCATAGAAAGATCAAAGGGAGCCATGCCAAAACTAGAGTGATAGCTATTTTTATAAGCAAACTCGATGAGTGGTAGATGTTCATCGCCACTACCTTTGAACTCCAAAACACAAGCCCTAAGCATATCATCAAGAGTTTGAATTGTCCTTTCGGCTTGACCAGTCAAAATCCAAGCCTAGGGCCTAGACGTGACATGGCGAATAGGGAACCTGAAGGAACCCCAAACAAGTCTCTTAACATATCATTCACACATCCTTGGTCATTAAAGCAAAAATAGACATTTACAAGAGACATTGATAAGAAGGGAAGCGGGACTAAGGAAAAATCTTTCGTAAAAGTAATAGCTTAAGAAGAGTAAAGCTCATGTACATAGAATACCATATCATCCAACAACACCTCTACATGGAATGGACCGTCCAAGACACTTTGAGGTCTCACCCTCAAGTAGTAAGTAACAAAAAGTAATAATAGTCTCAACATAGCATAAAAAGGGAAAATTTGACAATGTCCTTGGAGTTGAGGACTCACCCCAAACCTTTCTTCGAATGAAGCAACTAGTCATGTGGAGGAGGATGATCAATGGGAGCTCTGGTCCATACAAGGTAATATCATGTATGCATAGAGTATGCGTTAATAAATTGGAGTGTATTAAGTATGCGGGGTGCAATGCAACAAAGGAGATAAACTATAAAAATCAAGACACATATTCATAACCAATTGTATAAGCTCAATATGGAATATATGCTCAAACCCTTACATAAACATACATGAGAATGACCAAGTAGTTACCTACTCAGCTTATAGTATAACCTTTTTGGAGAGTGTTACCAATACCCCTACCTTACGACATAGCCTTTTCGGTAGGTAGTATAAGATGTCCCTTACCTTACGATACAATCTTTTGCCCCGGAGTCTTGATTTATTCTACCTTACTCCATGGCCTTTTCAATAGGTATAATAAGATGCCCTTACCTTATGATATAATCTTTTCGGTAGGAGCCATGATTCATTCTACCTTATAGCATGGCCTTTTCAGTAGGTATTATAAGATGTCCATACCTTATGATATAATCTTTTCGGTAGGAGTCATGAATTATTCTATCTTACGTCAATTGTATTTTCAGTAGGTAATATAAGATGTCTTTACCTTACAAAATATTCTTTTCGGTAGGAGTCATAAAATAGCTCATCAAATCATCACATTCAAGTATCAAGAAAGGGGATTCACATTTCACTAGAGCATAAAAAAATACAAGAGCTAAATGATTCACGTGTAAAGTCATAGATATTTTTCATGAATGTAATACATGCTTAGAAGTCCTTAATCATCATGAAGTTACTTGACTTGTAAATCATGTAATATATCATCAATAACTTGAGAATACTTGTCATGTCATTTTATCAAACATATGGTGGGTTCATGATACTTGTTCAAAATCATACAATTCAAGAATGAAATAAGATGAGAAAACTTAATACAAGTCAACCTAGCATCTAGTAAAACCCTCATGTAGGGTACCTTGAAATCCATCATCAAAACTCATAATGGATCATAGTTTGATAGTTCAAAACATGCATAATCTCAATAGACCAAGATCAACTCATGGAATAAGCTTAAAATAGATACTCATGCATAATCAACAATACTTTGATAAAACCCCAAAATAATTTATGCTCATATTTTATAATAAGAGAAACCCATAAGTAATACAATTTGAAGTCATGAAATTTTCATGAAAAAGAAGTTTGGGCTCCATGGATGAAAGGACCCGATGGATGAAACTCACATACCGCAAACTTGGGGTTTTCTTCAGATGAGCTTGAAGGAAACTTAGAGCTTGAACTGAATCCTTGAGTTCCAAAGTTAAGCTTGAAATCCTTGAATTTGGTATGAGATATTTGGTTAAGTATTAGAGAGGTTTTTGTGACGGTTTTGAGTGATATAAAGTTGAAAAATGGCTAAGTATGGATGATTTCATGCTTAAGTGGGCATGGGGCTATGACCCCAATGCCCTTGGCCGAAATAGAAAAACCAAGGAAAACCATACACTGCTCCGCGTCCTTGGTACGACGCAGACCCATCGTGCAGGCAACATTTGTACTGCACTGTGCCCCAGGCACGTCGCTGCCTGGGCATGGACAGACACTATTTTTCGAAAATTAGCAAGTTTTTTTGCTACAGGTCTTTTAAAATTCGGGTTATACCCATTTCCCTCTCAAATTCCCCTACCCTGATCGAGAATATGATGTCAGATTTTAAATATCATGCATGAATTTTTAGATATATGAAAATTATGATTATGGGCATTCTGAAGCACATTTTTGGGGTGTTTCAATATCTTCCCCTTAGGAACATTCCTCCCCAAATGTCAAAGAAACATGCGTGACAGAAGTAACCATGAAGATTTCATCCTGACATGAATGTAACAAATGTATTTAAACATCATTTTTGAAAATCTCAATATGAATGTCAAAAATCACCATAAACTTGTTACCATGAACATGAATGCATACAAAATGACATAAGGGATGATTTAAGACTTGAAATCATATAGGTGACCTAAAATTAGTACCTTTGGCTTGAGTAGAGTGGAAGAGATATGGATATCATTTTTTTATGTCAGCTTCGACTTCCCAAGTGACGTTATCGGCTTGACGATTCCTCCAAAGAATCTTAACTGAAGCTACATCTTTGTTTCTCAACCCCTTCCCTTGTCTATCCAAAATTTCCACCGGGGCCTCATCATAGGTCAAATTATCTTCTACAATACCCACAACCTCTAAGGGCACTATAGCACTTGGGTCACCCACACACTTCCTCAACATCGACACATGAAAAATCGGATGAACCAAATTCATCTCCGTAGGCAACCCCAATTCATATGCAGCCTTACCAACCCTCCTCAAAATTCTATAAGGACCCACAAACCTTGGGCTCATTTTACCTTTCTTGCCAAACTGGACCACACCTTTCATGGGTGAGACTTTCAAGTAAACCCAATCATCAATATCAAGCACACATAGCCTACCTTGGTACCTAAGGGCCCATCTCCCCCTTGGGAGAAAACCTCCACTTTACCAACCTTCATGAAAGCCTTCAATTCTAGCAAGACAGGGTAAAGGTCTTGTTTTGACTTGACTTCCTCGATCAAAGAAGATTTGGAACCATCAACAACCACTGCATCACCATTTCAACTTCACTCAACCTAAACCCTAACCTAGCTAACCGGTGCACTTCTCTATCCACCTCCTTGCTACCCTAAATTTATATTTTTCATATTTAGCAACGACCTCTCATCCCTCAAAATTTGCAAAATCACCCTTAAATGATTCACATGACCTTCTTCACTACGAGAATAAATCCATGTATCATCAATAAGGACCACCATAAACATGTCAAGGTATGGTTTAAATACCCTATTCATGAAATCCATAAATATTGTCGGTGCATTATACAAGCCAAAAGACGTTACCACAAATTCCAAAATACCCATACCTAGTCCAAAAGGCTGCCTTGGGAATATCACACTCCCTTACTCTCTCTTGGTGGTTTTCGAACCGAAGATCAATCATAGAAAAATGACTAGCCCAAATCGGTAAGGACATCAAGAAACTCATTGTCTACCAGGACTGACTCAATAGGGATAACTTTAGACTCAACATTTCTAACCCTTGCAAGATGGTAAATGCAACCCTTAGAAACCAATTTGGGCCTTAAGACAAGAAATGAATCGACCCTTAACTACCACATTATAACTTTCCCACTCAAGTACGAGTTTATTAGGGAATTGGAATCCAACTTTACGAGTTCTACAATCAATGGAAGCATGATAGGCATGTAACCAGTCCACCCCAAAAATAATCTCAAATCCCACCACGCCAAGTTCAAAAAAATCACAAGACAAGACTTTATGCAATAAGAATATGGGACAACCCCTATAGACTTTTCTAGCAACAATAGACTCACCAATAGGGGTAGACACCTAAAAGGTTCTCATAGCAATTTGGGACACATATAAAGCTTATTAGCAACAAAAGGAATAATGAAACAAATAGTGGCACCCAGACCTGTCAAAGCATGGATATCAAAATAAAAAACCTTTGACATACGGGTAACAACATCGCGCACCTCATCCTCTCCTTGCCTCTCTTGAAGAGCATAGAACCGATTATGTCGTGGAGCACCCCCTTGTTGGCCTTCTTGAGCCCTTTGATCAATGTGACTACCTTCCTTGTGGTAGTCCATCTTTACCCTTATTTTGAGCATGTGGACAATCCAAAATTTTGTGGCCCATCTCGCCACACCCAAAGCATGCACCCCGTGTTCCTCCAACATGTGCCACCATGTTTCCTCCCACATTTTGGATATCTAGGATGAGTCACCCCATCACTACATTCTTGTATCCTTGTTTTAGGAACCCCATCCTTAGTAACCCTCTTGTTTGGAGCACTAGAGGATCCTTGTCCTGGAAACTCGGGACCTTGTTGAAATCAGTCACCCTTAAACTGAGCCCTTTTGGACTTCCCACTTCTCCTCATCCTAAGTTTCTCTCCCTCAAGTTGTTCGGCATAGCTCATCAGTCGAGACAAATGCACATCACTTACAAGCATCGTGGTACGACACTCTTAACTTACCAAATCGGATAGCCCCGACACAAACTTGTTCATCCTTGATCTAGGTTCAGCAACCAATTGTGGAGCATACTTGGAGAGCTTGTTGAACTTGAGGGAATACTCCCTTACACTAATAGAACTATGCTTAAGATTCATGAACTCCATCATTTTAGCATCTCTCAACTCAATAGGGAAGAACCAATTAAGGAAGATGGCCTTGAACTCCTCCTAAGGAATAGCATCATGATTTTCCCTCTCCATCTTCCATTACACAAACCAAATTTGAGCCACACCTTTTAGTTGGTAGGCTGCTAGTTTTTCCGTCTCCTCTGAATTTACCCTCATGATGGATAAAACCTTATACATCTCATCTATGAACTCTTGAGGATCTTCCTCCACCTTGGACCCATGAAACATTCTTCTTGTGAAAACCCTCACCCTTGAGGCTGGAGTAGGAGCATGAGGAGCTTATGCCCCTTGGTTCAATTGGTGGATCATTGCATGTTCCAATACAGTCATGGCATTTCGAGACTCGACTTGAGTGGCCCCTTTTCCTTGAGGGGCTTGGTGACCCGGACCCTCCTCGGGTGTGCAGGCTCTCCAAGGTTTTCCTCTTTGTAGCGGTATAATTTATAAGAGAAAAATTAGAATTCATTAAGGGAAAAGCCTTATACCTACATCTAAAGCACGATATAGACCATGAAGAAGTGAAGCATTTCCTAAAACGCCTAATAGCCTCCCATTCATAGTTGTGGCATGATTCACAACCATGAATAAGACTCTAATCGATGTGGTGTGTTGGACTTCGAGGACCATTAACAACCTAGTTCTCTGATACTAAGCTTGTCACGACCCAAGCGTACGGCCTAGACGTGACACGGCGAATGGAGAACCCGAAGGAACCCCAAGCCTCTTAACATATCATTCATACATCCTTGATCGCGGAAGCAAAAGTATATTTATAAGAGACATCGATACGAATGGAAGCAGGACTAAGGGAAAATCTTTCATAAAATTAATATCTTAAGAAAAGTCAAGCTCATGTATAAAATACCATATCATCAAACAATCCCTCTACATGGTAATGGAGTGGGGGCCAAGACACTTCCCGGGCTAACCTTCAAGTAGTAAGTAACCAAAAGTAATAATAGTCTCAATATAGCATAAAAAAGAAAAATAGACAATGTCCTCGGAGTTGAGGACTCACCCCAAAGCTTTCTTCGAATGAGGTAACTATCCACGTGGAGGAGGATGATCAATGGGAGCTCCGGTCCCTACATGGTGATATCATGTAGCCATAGAGTACGCGTTAGTACTTTGGAATGTATTAAGTATGCGAGGTGCAATGCAAAAAAGGAGATAAGTTATAAAAATCAAGACACATATTCATAACCAATGGTATAAGCTCAATATGGAATATATGCTCAAAGCCTTACATAAACATGCATGAGAATGACCGTGTAGTCACCCACTCGCTTTACGGTATAACCTTTTCTGAGAGTGTTACTAATACCCCTACCTTACGATATAGCCTTTTTGTTAGGTAGTATAAGATGTCCCTTATCATACGATACAATCTTTTCGGTGGGAGTCATGATTTATTCTACCTTTCGGCATGGCATTTTCGGTAGGTATTATAAGATGTCCTCACCTTACGATATAATCATTTCGGTAGGAGCCATGATTTATTCTACCTTACGGCGTGTCTTTTTCGATAGGTATTATAAGATGTCCTTATCTTATGATATAATCTTTTCGGTAGAAGTCATGAATTATTCTACCTTACGCCATGACCTTTTTGGTAGGTAGTACAAGATATCCTTAAGTTACGATATAATCGTTTTGGTAGGAGTCATAAAATAGCTCATCAAACCGTCACATTCAAGTATCAAGAAAGGGGCTTCACATTTCACAAGAGCATAAGAAAACATAAGAGCTCAATGATTTAGTTGTAGTGTCATAGATATTTTTCATGAATTTAATAAATGCTTGGAAGTCCTTAATCATCATAAAGTCACATAACTTGTAAATCATGTAATAGATCATTAATAACTTGAGAATGCTTGTCATGTCATTTTGTCAAACACATGGTGGGTTCATGATACCTGTTCAAAATCATGCAATTCAAGAGTGAAATAAGATGAGAAATCTTAATACAAAAATCAACCCACCAACATGTAGTAAAACCCTCATGTAGGTTGCCTTAAAATTCATCATTAAAACTCATAATAGATCATAGTTTTATAACTCAAAACATGCATAGCCTCAATAGACAAAGATCAACTCATGGAATAAACTTGAAATAGATACTCGTGTATAATCAATAATTCTTTTATAAAACCCCAATATAATTCACGCTCATATTTCATAATAATTGATACCTATAAGTAATACAATTTGAAGTCATGTAATTTTCATAAAAAGGAATATTAGGCTCCAAGGGTGAAAGGACCCAATGGATGAAACCTACCTACCTCAAACTTGGGTTTTCTTGAGATGAGCTTGAAGGAAATTTAGAGCTTGAAGTGAATCCTTGAGTTCTAAAATTAAGCTTGAAATCCTTAAATTTTGTATGAGATATTTTGTTATGTCTTGGAGAGGTTTTTGTGATGATTATGAGTGATATAAAGTTGAAAAATGGCTAAGTATGGGTGATTTCATGCTTAAGTAGACTTGAGGCTGTAACCTCAATGCCCTTGGCTGAAATAGAAAAATCAAGGAAAAACTTACACTGGTCCGCATCCTTGGCATGACGTGGACCCATCGTATAGAAAACATTTGTATTGCTCCGTGCCCCTGGCACGTTGTGGCCTAGGCGCGGACAAACACTGTTTTTTCAAAAATTAGCGAAAATTATTTTTCGCTACAGGTCTTCTAAAATCTGCGTTATACCCATTTCCCACTCAATTTTGCCCCCTGATCGAGAATATGAAGTCAGATTTTTGATATCACACATGAAATTTGAGATATAAAAAATTATGATTATGAGTATTCTAAAGAACTTTTTTGGGGCATTTTATGACCATCCGTTTGAGGATGAAAAGTCGTGCTAAGCTTGACCCTGGTACCAAGACCCTTTTGGAAGGACCTCCAAAAATGAGAAGTGAATTGAGCACCACGATCCGAAATGATGATCAACGATACCACATGCAACCTAACCAACTCATGAATATATAATTTGGCATAATCCTCGGCTCCATAAGTTGTTTTAACTGACAGAAAGTGAGCCAACTTTGTCAACCTATCAACAATAACCCAAAGAAAATTAAAGTGCTTCCTAATCTTTGGCAACCAAATCACAAAGTCCATGATAGTCTCTTCCCACTTCCAAGTGGGAATTTCTATGTCTTTGGCTAGGCCACCCAACCTTTGATGTTCGGCTTTCATTTGTTTTCAATTGTGACAACTAGTTAGAAATTTGACAATATCCCTCTTCATATCACCCCCCCAATAAATCTCCCTTTAGTCTCTATACATTTTTGTGGAACCGGGGTGAATAGAATAGGATGAAATATCGGCCTCTTTCAAAATCAACTCCCTCAAGTCATCAACATTAGGCACACATAGCCTACCTTAGTACCTAAGGACACCATCTCCCCCTTAGGAGAAAATCTCCACTTTACGATCCTTCATCAAAGCTTTCAATTCTAGCAAGATGGCGTCAAGGTCTTGTTTCAACTTGATCTCTTCAATCAAAGAAGATTTGAAACCATCAATAACTACTGCACTACAGTTTTCAACTTCATTCAACCTAACCCCCAAACTCGCTAAATGATGAACTTCAATAGCCACCTCCTTATTGCCATCATCAATGTGAGCTACACTTCCCATGGACACTCCACTTAAAGCATCGGCCACAATATTAGCTTTACCAGGATGATAGTGCACACTCATGTCATAATCCTTGAGGAGCTCTAACCACCTTCTTTGTCTCAAATTAAGATCCCTTTGTGTGAGCACATATTGGAGACTCTTGTGGTTGGTTAATACATTTACATGAACTCTATACCAATAATGACGCCATATTTTCAAAGAAAAAACCACGACTGCTAATTCAAGATCATGGGTGGGATAATTATGCTCATGAACCTTTAGTTGCCAAGAAACATATGCCATAACCTTGCCATTTTGCATCAATACACACCCCAAACCAACTCTTGAGGCATTATAATAAACCACAGACCCTTTTAACCCTTCCGGTAAAGCCAAGATAAGAGTGGAGATAAACTTGTCTTTCAATGTTTGAAAACTTCTTTCACATCCATCAGTCCAGATGAATTTTGCCTTCTTTTGTGTCAGTTTTGTCATAGGCAAAGCAATAGAAGAGAAGCCACTCATAAATCTCTGGCAGTATCCCACTAAACCCAAGAAACTCCTAATATCTGTTAGAGTCAAGGGCCTAGGCCAATTCCTTATCACCTCCGTCTTCATAGGGTCCACTTTAATTCCATTACCCGACATCACATGCCCTAGGAATGAAATCTCTTTCAACCAAAGTTCACATTTATTAAATTTAGCAAATAATTTCTCATCCCTCAAATTTGCAACACCACCCTTAAATGATTCACATATTCTTAGTCACTTTGGGAATAAATCAATATGTCATCTATAAAGACTATCATAAACATATCAAGGTAGGACTTAAAATCCCTATTTATAAGATCCATAAATACCACTGGTGCATTAGTTAAACCAAATAACACCACCAAAAATTCAAAATGCCCATACCTAGTTCGAAAGGCCATTTTGAGAATATCACACTCCTTCACCCTTACTTGGTGGTATCCGGATCGAAGATCAATCTTAAAAAAATGGCTAGCACTTTGTAGCTGATCAATTAGGTCATACATCCTTGTAGAAGATACTTGTTCTTCATAGTGACCTTATTGAGTTGCAGGTAATCGATCCATATCCTAAGTGAGCCATCTTTCTTTCTTACAAACAACACCGACGTACCCCAAGGTGACTTTCTAGGACTTATGAAACCTTTCTCCAACAAATCTTTCAATTTGTCCTTCAACTCTTTTAACTCCACCTGGGCCATATTGTAAGGAGGAATGGAAATGGGTTATGTATCGAGGATGAGGTCTATACCAAAGTCTATTTCCCTTTTAGGAGGAACATGGGGAAGCTCATCGGGAAAGACATTAAGGAACTCATTGACCACCGGACCGACTCAATATGAAGGACTTTATACTCAACATACCTAACCCTCACAAGATGGTAAATGCAACAACATTACTCTAATGCCTCAAAGGCTCCCGCCCATTGCGAGGTAAGGGGGGTCAGATGTACGCAGCCTGACCCCTATGTTAAAAAACATAGCGCGACTATTTCTGGATGACCCATCATGAGCGTCGAAAGTTGCATTGACAAACTGCTACTTCACAATTGAAAGAAGCACAGACAATTTAAAGAGCCATTTTGCTTTATTCCGTCATACCCCAAAGCCAAAAAATAGTGAATCTTTAGCTCTATCTGAGATTGATGGAATACAATATGGTAAATGCAACCCTTACAAATCAATTTTTGAGCCTTAAGATAGGAGATGAATCTACCCTTAACCAACGAATCATGACTTTCCCACTCAAAGACGGGCTCATTAGGAATTGGGAACCTAGCTTCTACAATTAATAGAAGTATGATATGCATGTAACCAATCTATCCCAAGAATAATGTCAAAATTCACCATGTCAAGTTCAATAAAATCACAAGGAAAGACTTTATATAATATAGACACAGGACGACCCCTATAGAATTTTCTAGCAATAATGGACTCACCAACGGGGGTAGGAACCTCACAGGGTTCACACAACAATCAGAGTACACATGAAGCTTAGTAGCAACAAAAGGAAAAATGAAGGAAAGAGTGGCACCCAAATCTAAATAAAGCATACACATCATAATCAAAAACCTTAAACATACCGATAACAACGTCGGACACCTCATCTACTCCTTACCTCCCTTGAAGATCATAAAACTGATTGTGACGTAGAGCACCCCTTTATTGGTCACCTTGAGCCCTTTGATCAACATAATCACCTTGTCCTTAAGGATGACCATTCTTGCCCTTGTTTTAAGCATAAGGGCAATCAACACGTTTGTGGCCTGCTCACCCACACCTATAGCAAGCATTCGAATCCCTCAAGCATTTTCCATTATGATTCCTCACACACTTTTGGCACATAGGATTAGTCATCCTACAATTGCCAATTTAAAACCTTAGGCACCCCATCATTAGCTAACCCCTTGTATAGAGCAATAGAGAATCCTTGGCCTTGAAATTTGTGACCTTGTTGGAAATGACCACCATTAGCACCATGGAAGCCACCATCAAATCAAGCTCTCTTGGACCCCCCACTTCTCCTTTTTCTAATCTTTTCCCCCCTCAAGTTGTTCAATGTAGGTCATGAGTCGAGATCATTCCATGTCACCCACAAGCTTAACGGTGTGGCACTCTTCATTCACCAAATCGGACACCCCCAACACAAACTTGTTCATTGTTGCCCTAGGATTGGCAACCAAGGAAGGCGCATACTTTGAGAGTTTGTTGAATTTGACGGCATACTCCCTTACACTCATGGAACCTTGCTTGAGATTCATGAACTCCATAATTTTTTCTTGTCTTAACTCAATAGGGAAGAACCGGTTGTGGAAGGAAGCTTTGAACTCCTCCCAATGAATGACGTCATTGTTTCCCTCTCCAATTTCCATTGAGCAAACCAAATTTGGGCCACACCCTTGAGTTGATAGGCCGCTAGTTCTATATTCTCCTCTGAATTCATCCATATAATAGCAAGCACCTTATACACCTTATCAATAAACTCTTGGGGATCTTCCTCCGTTTTGGACCCATGAAACTCTAGAGTGTTCATCCTTGTGAAGTCCCTTACCCTTGAGGCCGGAGTAGGATCATGAGAAGCTTGGATCCCTTGATTCAATTGATTGGTCATAGCATGTGCCAACATGGTGATGGCATCCCGGAACTCAACTTGTGTAGCCCCTTCTCCTTGAGGAGCTTGATGAGCCAAACCCTCCTTAGGTGTACAGGGCCTCCCAAGTCTCCCTCTTGGTAGTGGCATGATCTAAAAGAATAAAAGAGCATTCCTTAGGGGAGGAAGCCTTATCCTTACATCAAGAACACGACATAGATCATGAATAAGTGAAACATTTCTTAGAATACCTCATAGCATCCTATTCATAGTTGTGGCGCGCTTCATAACCATGAATAAGACTCTACTTGAGGTGGTGTGTTGGATTTTTGAGGACCATTAACAACCTAGTTCCCTGATACTAAGCTTGTCATAACCCAAGCCTAGGGCTTAAATGTGACATGGCGAATGGGGAACCCAAAAGAGCCCCAAACAAGCCTCTTAGTATATCCCATACACATCATTGGTTGCGAAAGCAAAATAAGATAACGAACATATAATAATAGAAAATAAGGGAAGTGGAACTAAGGGAATCTTTCATAATAACATAAGCTTAATAGGAGTCAAGCTGATAAAAAATATAAATCATTATAATATCCAATGACAACTCTACTAGTAGATGGGGCAGGGCCAAGACATCTCCCTGGCTCACACTCATAGATAAGACCCCAAAAATGTAGATAAAGTATTAACATAGGCATGAAAGAAAAAAGATATTGTCCCGAATATGAGGACTCACCAAAAGCTAAATTCAACAATCCGGCTAGCTACATGGAGGAGGAGGATCAATAGGATCTCCAGTCCCCACTAGGTGATATCATGTAGGCATAGAGTACGCGTTAGTACTTGGAATGTACTAAGTATGTGGGGTGCAATACAACAAGAATCATAAGCATAATAATCGAGATGTATAATCATAATCGATAGTCATGAGTTCAAGATGACATGTATAATCAACTTAGGTGTCAACATGCTTGAGAATAACCATACTTGTATAACTTATTCCACACAGTAAAGTGACATGAATAGCTCATCCACATAACTTTTACTAGAGGGTGAGAAATATACATGGGTCATGACCCCTCCTAGTAGGCAGTCAATAGTACAGTCAATAGTACATGGTATTAAGTCCTACATGAGGGTGAGCGTACAATATGGTTCATGACACCTTCATGTCGAAATTAGGTAATGCATATCAATAAGTTGTACATGAGAGTGAGGCATACAACATGATTCATGACCCCTTGATGAAGGCATTTGCTTTGTACTAGAGGGTGAGGCATACAACATGGTTCATGACTCCTTCTAGTAGGTTTCACAATTCACAAGAGCATAAAACATAGCATAGGAGCTCAATAATTCACTTGTAGATCATAAGAACCTTTCATGAGTTCAACACATGCTTCGGAGCCCATAACTTATCATAAAATACTTGTCTTGCAATTCATACAATAGCCTTCCATCAACATAAGATTCATAATTATGCGAACTTATTAAAACATGGTGGGTATGCTTTCACATGCTTAAGATCATGCAATTTAAGAGTATAGGACAAGAAGGTGTAAAATCAATTTAATTTGAAGTCATTAAAATCAACCCACCAACATAGTAGTAAAACCCTAATTTAGGTGTCTTGAAATCCATCTTAAAAATTCACCATCATTTATTGTCTCATAATTCATGTCATGTATAGCCTCAATAGCATAAATCAACTCATGAAAACAACTTCAATAGATATTCATGCATACTTAATCAGTACTTGAAGAATCCTATCTCAAATCATGTTTATTAAGCATAATAAAGTTTACCCATAAAATATTCATCATTAAAATCATGAAACTGATAAAGAGGGAAGGTTTGGCTTCGATGGAAGGAAGCCATGAATGAAACCCATATACCTAAACTTGAGACTTTCTTGAAATTAAGTTGAGGAAGACTTGAGGTTTGTGTTGGGTTCTTGAATTCCAAAACTTGCTCTTGAAATTCTTGAATTTGAATGGCGGATTTGATAATGTTTTAGAGAGGTTTTGAGAGGGTTTTGTGAGTTCTAGAGTTGTAAAATGTCTAAGGATGGAGGCTTGCCCATTTGAATGGGCATTGGGTTATTATGCAAATGTCCTTAGATAAAACTAGAAAACTGAGGGAAAAATTATACTAATCCGTGCCCTAGGCGCGATGCAGGCCAGATGCACACTTCAATTTGTGCTTAACCACACCCCAGGCATGTTGCACTATGGGCGCACAGGCACACTGCCTCAGCCCCCCATTACGAAAATTATTTTTCGCTACGGTCTTCTAAAATTCAGGGGCTACCCTTTCCCCACACAATTTTGTCCCCTGAATAAGAATATGAAGTCAGATTTTTGAAATCATGTACAATTTTGAGATATTTGAGAAATAGACTTATAAGGCATTCTGAAGCACATGAGAGGTATTACACTGTCTTTGGAATATCACATTCCCTCACTTCTATTGATAGTAGCCAGATCTGCAAGGTCTATCTTTAAGAAACAAGAGGCACCATGAAGTTGGTCAAACAGATCATCTATCCTGGGGAGAGGATATTTATTTTTTACCGTGACCTTGTTCAGTTGTCTATAATCAATACGCATTCTGAGAGACTTATCTTTCTTTCACACGAATAGGATAGGAGTACCCCAGGGAGAAACACTCGGCCAGATAAAGCCCTTCTCTAACAAATCTCCCAACTACTCTTTCACCTCTTTCAACTCAGCGGGGGCCATCCTGTAAGGTGGAATTGAGATAGGCTGGGTATCGGGATGAACATCAATCCCAAAGTCAACCTCCCTGTCAGGAGGGTCTTTAGACAAATCCTCAGGAAATACTTCAGGAAACTCATTCACAATCAGGACTGACTCTAGAGTAAGACACTTAAACATCATTAGACTTAACTTGCACGAGGTGATAGATACTGATGTGCTGTCAAAATACAGCACATTTGATGCCTTAAACAAGGGAATTTGTGAGTTTGTAATACGACTTGTGATGTTATTGCAGAAAAGGTAGGTTGGCATGATTTTGGAGAGAAATTACAGATTTGCTGAAGTGCAGAACATATGAGCTGACCTACGAGTCACAGCCCAAGCTACGAGTCGTAGTGTGATCTCATAGCTAGAAACAGAGAGCAAAAATCAGAAATCTACTAAGTGGAGGTTAGCCTTATGAGGCCACCCTACGAGTCGTAAGTCTCAATACGACTCGTATAAGTGAACTCATAGCAAGAAATAGAGAGCCAAAATTTTAGACCAAAATCTGAAGGCCTAGACTATGAGAAGAGCATATGAGTCATAGCTTAAGCAATGACTCGTACCAGTGGGTCATGACAGTCAAGTCCAAAATTCCAATTGTCTGATACGAGACCTCGATACGACTCGTAGGTCACCCTACGAGTCGTACCTATGAGATGTTCCTGCTACCAACTACCTTTTCTGTGTAATTTTTAGGGTTAAATGTATGACTACTATAATAGGATTTTATTTTGAGAGATTCCAGATTTTGAACACTGAACATCACCTTTGAATATTCTCTAGAATATTGTAGGGTTTTAGCATATACTTTCATTTTGTCTTCGAAAACCCACTTTTGGGGAGTACAAATATCATATTGTATTCATTCTCAATATATTAAGCTTGTGATTTGCAACTTGTGGTGCTATCATTCTTCATTGCTTTGGGTAAAACTCTCAACTATGTCTTGTCTTTGCATTTATGTTGGTTTTGCATTAGCGATGAATAGCTAAACACCCACAACTTGGGGTTGTGGGAACCATGGGTAGTTGACTTGAGATGACCTAGATTTATTGCATTTCTATGATTGGGGTTTTACATGTATTGTTTATTTCCCTTCATTTTGATTGTTGTTTGGTGGTGGCCAACAACAAAACTTTCCTACTATCATGATCCTAACCAAGGTAGTGATGAATAGAAAAAGGAAAGTAAATGACAAGATTCAATTGATATGTTCTCATCTAATCAACCAAACCTGACCAATAGGAGGTTGACTGAGACAATGGATAACGGTTAGTTGGAACACCATGTTTGCCGACCAGCGCCATGGTAAAATTTGACCTTCACCTTCACAAGAGGGCTGGAAGAACCTAAGTTACCTTCTTGCATGTGAATTTACAATTGTAGTTATGTTGTCTAGGGTAGTCGAGTCGACGAACCATGGGGAACACAATTCCCAAGTTGTCCCTATGATTGAGTGTTTCCTCGTGTAGTAGTATACTATTTATTTTACTTTTGTTTTCAAATCACAAACCCCCCCCCCCCCAATTTAGAGACTTTAGTGATAGATACTCGAAATGATTGATAGTGAATTCTTATAGTCAAGCACTGTATTCTCTGTGGATTCGACCCTAACCTTAGGTTAGGTTAATTGCTGATAGCGATTAATTTTTTATTGGAGCATGAACATCATCAAAAATCATGGCGTCGTTGTCGGGGAATACGACTAGCTTTTTACTTAATTTCACTATTAGTTAGTTCAAGTATTAATTTCTAGACTCTCTTGTATTTTACTTTTATTTTTGTTTTTGCTGTTTAATTCTACTTGTAAGGTGTACTGGATTGTATGCCCAACACAAGAAGCCAAGGCAATCCCTTAACTCTGATCAATGTGGAGATCTATAGACTTTTTAGAAGAATGGCTCAAGTGAATGAGGATATCATGATTGAGGAAGAAATGAATATGAATGATGATATGAGAAGAGAAGATAATCCACCCCCAAGGGATGATCGGCCATAAATTAAGGATTTCAATGAGAATGCTTATGGTTGGAACCAATATTGTTTGGACCCTATGGCCATGGACGTTACTGGTGCTATAGTCTTGCCTCTGTTACCAGCAGACCTAAGTTCTTGGTGTCAAGTGGGTTACTTCAAATGCTCCAAAAGTGTGTATTTTTCATAGGACCACCTTCAGTGGATCCCCACCATAATCTCCATAATGTGATTTTTGCCTTCAAGACTTCGTGTACGGTCAACACCAACAATGAGCAAGCAAAGTTCAATGAAAAGATCATGGAGCAACTTGCTCAAGTTCGCACAAGTATGGACTTGATCTTGAAGAAAAACCAAGCAAGTGTCCAAGAAGTCATTTAGCAACCTCCTAAGGTTGCCATATATAAAGATCCATTATTTGATGAAGATGCTTGCTTCGTGAGAAATCAAGCGGCAGGTTTCCGGAATAACCCCCAAGGGTCCAACTTGGACTATTGGAGGCAAAGTTCCGGGAATCAAGGTCGGAACTACAACCATGGTGCTGCTTATAGAGATAACCGAGGTGGCTACTATGAAAGGGAGAGAGTGTCAGATGCCGAATAGGTTAGAAGAGATGGCTATAGAAATGGTCCCTATGTGCCGCACCACAACCGCGATGTCGTGCCAAGCACTTCAAGGCTTGAAGAGATGTTTGACAAGTTATTGAAAAGAGCCAACCATCAAGATGAGACCTTGAAGGGAATGAGATCAAACATTTCAAGCATAAATCAAAAGATAGAGTCTCATTCCGTGGCGATTAAGCAACAAAAACAATAATTTGGGCAAGTTTCTTCGCAATTGAACCAACGCCACAAGGGAACCTTACCAAATAGCATGGTTTAAAATCCTAAAAACGAAGGGCATTGTATGGAAATCATGACTCGGAGTGGCAAAAGCACTGTTGATTCCCCCATGCCAAGGGTTATGGATGGAAGCCGCAAGAAAAGGGTAAATGAAGAGGAAGAATCACCCAACAAAAAAGAGCAACCAAGGAAATATAAAACCTTTCCAAGGCCCCCTCCACCTTTTCCCTAAAGGCTTGGGAAGAAAAACGAGGAAGGTAAGTTTGAACAATTTGTGAAGGTGCTTAAGAAGTTATCAGTGGACATCCCCTTAGTTAAAGCTCTTGAAAGGATGCCAGGGTACGCTATATGGATGAAAGATCTAGTCAAGAAGAAGTAAAAAGCTAGCCAAGACCTCTACCAGAATTTTCAATGTTGTAGTTTCATCACCATAAAGTCGTTAGTGTAGAAGCGGGAAGATCCGGGTGCATTTACCATACCATATAGTGTTGGGGAACTTGCATTTGCCAAAGAACTATTTGATTTGGGAGCCAGCATTAACCTAATACCTTTTACTATATTCAGAAAGCTTGGCTTGGGTACTCTTGTCCCTACAAAGGTGCGATTGCTGATGGCAGATAGAACAATCAAAAACCTTGTGGGAATACTTTATGATGTGCTGGTCAAGATAGATAAATTTGTATTTCCTGCAGATTTTGTTATACTTGACTGTGAGGTTGATTTTATTGTTCCTATCATCTTGGGAAGACCTTTCTTAACCACAGGCCGAGCATTGGTTAATATGGAAAAGAGTCTTCTTACTTTCAGATTTGGTGAAGAGGCAGTTGTGTTTCAAGTATGACAACAAGATAGAAAGAGTTGTGAATTGCAGGTCGTATCAATGACTAAAATGAGCGAGGACGATGAAGTGGAGATCCTAGTTGAGTTGAGGCTGAGAGTTGAACCTTTGGCAGTTGTGTTGATGAATTTTGATGGTGAAAGCATTCTTGATTATGAGAAAACGCTAAATGTTCTTGAAGTGTCGTTTGGGCCTAGGCTACATACCTGGTTGGAATTAGATTTGCACAACAAGGAGACACCACTTACAAAGCCTTCTGTGGAAGTCCCACCTGAGTTAGAGTTAAAGGCACTACCAACATATCTGAAGTATGCATACTTGGGAGGAAACAACAAGCTGCCACTCATAATAGCAGCTGTTTTAGTAAAGTCCGAACAGAGGCCCTCATCTCCGTTCTCAAGCAATTGAAAAGAGATATTGGGTGGACAATTGCAGACATTATTGGCATACCCCCTAGGATATGCACTCATAAGATTCAACTGGTCAAGGATTACAAACCTAGTATCAAACATCAGAGACGGTTGAACCCTCCAATGCAAGAGGTTGTGCGAAAGAAATCATCAAGATGTTGGACGCAGGAGTAATCTGCCCGATCGCCGACAGTGAATGGGTTAGTCCAGTGCAGTGTGTGCCAAAGAAGGGAGGTATCACAGTGGTGCCTAATGCAAAGAATAAGTTGATTACTATGCGACCAGTCACTGGATGGAGAGTGTGTATGGATTACATAAAACTCAATGCTTCCACCGAGAAAGACCATTTTCCTATGCCCTTCATGTATCAAATGCTTGACAGACTAGCAAAGAATAGATGGTACTATTTCCTTGATGGATATTCCAGGTATAACCAAATTGTTATTGCGCCCGAGGATTAAGAGAAGACAACTTTCACATGCCCATATGGTACCTTTACATTTAAGAGAATGCCTTTTGGACTGTGTAATACTCCAGCCACATTTCAAAGATGCATGTTGTCTATTTTCTTAGACATGGTTGAAAGCACTATAAAGGTGTTCATCGATGATTTTAGTGTGGTTGGACAGTCTTTTGAAGAATGTTTGCTACATTTGTGTGATGTGTTGTAGATGTGTGTTGAGAATCATTTGGTGTTGAATTGGGAGAAATGTCATTTTATGATCAAAGAAGGTATGGTCCTTGATCATAGAACTTCAGGCAAGGGAATCGAGGTAGATAAAGCAAAAATAGAGGTTATGAAAAAACTGCCATCACCAATCTCTGTGAAAGGTATCAGGAGTTTTCTAGGCCATATAGGGTTCTACCGACACTTCATAAAGAATTTTTCCAAGATCTCTCATCCCTTGTGCAAGTTGTTGGAGAAAGATGCCAAGTTTGAATTCGACTGATGCCTGCATGCTAGCCTTCAAAGAATTGAAAAGAAAGTTGACTTCGACACCCATTATTGTGACCCTAGATTGGTCAAAACCATTGGTACTAATGTGTGACGCAAGTGGGGTTGCGCTAGGTGTGGTGCTGGGGAAACACAACGATTGGATTTTGCATCCTATCTATTATGCTAGCAAAGCAGTTAATGTGGCCCAAAAGAATTATATAGTCACTGAACAAGAATTGCTGCCCTTGATTTTTGCCTTTGAAAAATTTTGTTCATATTTATTGGAAGCTAAGGTGATATTGCACACAGACCAAGCAGCGCTCAAATATCTGATGGCAAAAAAAGATGCAAAACCGAGACTGATCCGATGGGTACTCCTCTTGTAAGAATTCAATTTTGATGTGATTGACAGAAAGGGGCCAGAAAATCAAGTAACTGACCATCTTTCTAGATTGGAAGATGAAGCTATAGTGAAATTTGATGATGGACTTGACATCAATGATTCATTCCCCGATGAAAGAGTTTTGGTTGCATCACATGTTTTTATACCTTGGTTTGTGAACTATGCTAACTACTTGGTGAGTGATATAGTACCTCCTGATTTAAATACCCATCAATGTCGCAAGTTTATGCATGAGATAAAGAAGTTCTTCTAGGATGAGCCATACTTATTTCGTATTTGTGCAGATGGGATCATCCGTAGATGTGTTCCATAAATTAAGATGATGAGTATTCTTAAAGCATGCCACTTATTGTTGGTGGGTGGCCACCACAATGGAGCTCAGACTTCTTATAAGGTGTTATAGTGTGGCTTCTATTGGCCGTTTATACATCAAGACACCCATGATTATGTTAAGTACTGTGATAGATGCCAAAGAGAGGGAAGGGTTTTGCGAAGGCACAAACTTCCTCTAAATCCTATTTTGGTGATAGAACTATTCGATGTTTGGGACATTGATTTTGTGGGACCTTTTGTTAGCTCTCATGGTAATAAGTACATTCTAGTTGTTGTTGATTATGTCTCTAAATGGGAAGAGGCCATAGCCTTACCAAACAATAAGGGCAAGAGTATCACCAGGTTTCTCCAAAGAAACATTTTTTCCAGGTTTGGTATGCCTCGGGCAATTATCAGTGATGGAGGCTCTCACTTTTGCAACTGACTGTTCAAAGCTCTCCTTGAAAGGTATAGTGTGAAGCACCGAGTGGAAACTCCATACGATCCCCAAACAAGTGGGCAAGTGGAAGTATCAACTAGGGAGATAAAGCAAATCTTATCCAAAAAAGTGAATGTGAATTGCACTGATTGGTCAAGAAAGTTGGACGAAGCCTAATGGGCCTATTGTATGGCCTTCAAAACTCCAATCGGAATGTCTCCATATCAATTGGTGTTTTGGAAAGTGTGTCATCTTCCAGTTAAACTTGAGTACCACAAGGCACTATGGGCACTAAAGAAGCTAAATCTAGACTGGAATGAAGCAGCAACATCTATATTAATGCAAGTAAATGAACTTGATGAGTTTAGGCTGCGAGCATATAAGAGC
The DNA here is from genome assembly GCA_011800125.2 of Solanum clarkiae. NCBI lineage: Eukaryota > Viridiplantae > Streptophyta > Magnoliopsida > Solanales > Solanaceae > Solanum > Solanum clarkiae. The sequence continues at coordinate 35,867 of JAABOM020061309.1, forward strand.
TCTGGATTGTACAAGCAAAGGATAAAAGTTCAGCATGATAGCAGAATTGAGAACCGCCAATTTGCTCCAGGAGACATGGTTTTGCTTTGTAACTCTAGGTTGAAGTGGTTTCCCAGGAAACTCAGATCCAAGTGGAAAGGACCTTTCAAAGTGGTATGCATTTTTAGTTATGGAGCAATTGAGTTAGAAAGCAGGGATGGTAAAATCTTCAAAGTCAACAGTTAGAGGTTCAAACTGTACATGGGTGATATGGAAGAAATCAAGATGGTGTAAGATTGGGAACTTGAAGGAGCATGAGTACAAAAAAGAGCTTCATGTCATACCGCGACATTAAATCGGGCGCTTCCTAGGAGGCAACCCAAGGTATGCCCCTTGTACCTCTTCTTCTTGTCTTTACTTTTCATGTCATGCCACGACATTAAATCGAGCGCTTCCTGGGAGGCGACCCAAGGTATGCCCCTTGTACCTCTTCTTCTTATCTTTACTTTGAGGACAAAGTATTCTATTTTGGTGGGGTGTGAGAAGTTATGGAATAAGGTAAAGTCTGAGTAGCCTCGGGTCCATAACTTCCCCTATTTTTGATCCTAAGGTTTTCTTGCCTTGTTTCTTTTCCCTTATGGACGTTTTAATTTTCTGTTGAACCGACATGTTTAGGCAGTGTGGATAATGTGTAAGTACATAGTAGTATGGTCTTTTGGCATATACGTAGTCTTTAAATGCTTTTTGAATGATTTGAAAAATTTAGGTACCCGTAATATTTTTGAGATTGTTGGTTATTGATGCAATCATGCATTTTGATTATCTGGTGATGTTTGTTATGATAATGTAAAGGTAAGTTGAGGGTTGAAGCATGACTTGCGAGTTTATACTTGATTGTGTGTGCAATGCCTTGTGTGTTATGAGCTTATTTTTCTACATTCATGTATCATGTATGGACTCAGAACTTGCCCTATCACTCTAAGACTGGTTTGGTGATGTGGTCAACTTGGAAGGGATCTTAGGCCTTTGTTCTTCTAGTGAGCCCACTTTTTCCTAAATGACCTACCAAATGTGTTAGTGAACCCTTTATTCCAAATGTTTGAGCCTCTTATGCACTCACTCTTTCTTGACACCTAGTTAGCTCAGCCTTGTTTTATGAAGTACCCTGATATTGGCCCTGGTCTATCCTTGAATATGTGAACCTTGATTGAGGCTGAAAGCCTAAGTTAAGGGTGGCTACAAATGGTAGCCCTGGTTTGGGAAATAGATATTATGTGCTTCACCTCAGGCTAAAAGCCTAAGTTGAGCGTGGCCCTTATTTGGTAAAGTAATGAAAATAAGGTGGTTAGTTGGGAAAGAGAGACAGAAGTGAAAAATCATGAGTTGGGTGAGGAAAAAGAAATGAAAAGTGCCTTGAATTGAAGAAAATAGCAAAAATGAGTTCATAAATAAGACATAGCTGAAAAAAGAGAATTAAAGAACTCGGCGAAAGCTTGAAATAGGAGAATAAGGGTGGATTTAGTGAAAATGGTTGGATTATGAAGGTAAAAGTGTTGGTAGACATGGTTCAAAGTAGCTTTTAGCCACTACTTGCCTAAAATATCATACCAAAGCCCCATGAGACTATGTTACAAGTCGTTAAGTCCTAAAGTGATCCAAATCCACTCTTTCACCAAATCAGAAATTAAGTATAGGGGCAAGCCTATGGTGCCAGTCATTTTGCGTGAATTTCATTATGAGAGCGAGAATGCTTGCTCAGTCTATGAATTCTAAATGTTTTTTGAGTGAGTAAGAGAGACTTCTTTTATGTGAGGGCATTTGCACTACTTGATTAGCATATGACTATACCAATGATTGTGGATAGTTGATGCGCCTTTGGTTATCACAGTTGGATTTCCATATGCATCTTTATATTTTGTTTTGCTTAGTAGCCTTGCAATCTTGTTTTGAAAATGCAAGTTGGGTACCTGAGTTAGAGTAAATGATGTATATGCCATTAGTACAACTACTATGTGTTTCTCATTGTCTGCTTAGATTGAGTCATCGCTTGAGGACAACCAATAATTCTAAGTTGAGGGTGTTGATGCATTGTCAAAATACAACACATTTGATGCCTAAAACAAGGGATTTTATAAGTTCTTAATGCGACTTTTTATGATTTTTATGTGTTTTTGTGTTGTTATTGCAGAAAAGGTATGTTGGCATGATTTTGGAGAGAAATTGTAGATTTTGCTAAAGTTCAGAATATACGAGCTCACTTATGAGTCGTAGCCCAAGCTACGAGTCATAGGGTGATATCATAGCAAGAAACAGAGAAAAAATAAAAAATCTGCTAAGTGGAGGTCAGTCTTACGAGGCCACCTATGAGTTGTAAGTCTCAACATGACTCGTATAGATGAACTCATAGCAAGAAACAGAGTGCCAAAATTTTGGATCAAAAACTGAAGGCCTAGACTACGAGAAGAGCATACGAATCATATCTCAAGCAATGACTCATACCAGTGGGCCATAACAGTCAAGTCCAAAATGCCAAGTGCTTGATATAAGACCCCGATTACAACTCGTAGGTCACCCTACGAGTCGTACCCGTGAGATATACCTGCTGCTAGTTGTCTTTTCTGTGTAATTTTTAGGGTTAAATGTGTAACTACTATAAATACTTTAAGTTAGGGGTTTTATTTCGAGAGATTCAAGATTTTGAACACTGATCATCACCTTTGAATATTCTCTCTAGAATATTTTAGGGTTTTAGCATAGATTTTCATTTTTTCTTGGAAAATCCACTTTTGGGGAGTGCAAATCCCATATTATATTCATTATCAATATATCAAGCTTGTGGTTTGTAACTTGTGGTGCTATCATTCTTCATTGCTTTGGGTAGAACTCTCAACTATGTCTTGTCTTTGCATTTTTCTTTTGGTTTTGCTTTAGCCATGAGCAGTTAAACACCCACAACTTCGGGTTGTAGGAACCATGGGTTGTTGACTTGAGATGACCTAGATTTATTGCATTTCTATGATTGGATTTTTGCATGTATTGTTTATTTCCCTTCATTTTGATTGTTGTTTGGTGGTGGCCAACACCAAACCCCACCTACTATCATGATCCTGACCAAGGTATTGACAAATAGGAAAAGAAAAGTAAATGATAGGATTCGATTGATGTGTTCTTGTCTAATCAACCAAACCTGACCAAGGGGAGGTTGACTAGGACAATGGATAACGATTAGTTGATACAATATGATAGCCGACCAAGCGCCATAATAAAATTCGACCTTCACCTTCACAAGAGGGGTGGAAGAACCTAAGTTACCGTCCTGCATGCAAATTTCCAATGGTAGTTATTTGTCTAGGGTAATCGAGTCAATGAACCATGGGGAACACAATTCCTAAGTTGTCCCTAAAATTCAGTGTTTCCTCGCGTAGTAGTATAGTATTTATTTTACTTTTGTTTTCAAATCAACCCCCCCCCATTTAGACACTTTAGTGATAGATACTCGAAATGATTAATAGTGAATTCTTGTAGTCAAGCCCTATATTCCCTGTGAATTCGACCCTAACCTTCGGTTAGGTTAATTGTTGACAGCGACCTCTTTCTTATTGGAGTGTGAACATCTTCAGATACAAACTTTGGAAATTAGCTTTCTAGCCCTAAATTAGGAGATAAACTTTCCTTAGGTGCAAGAGAATCAACTTTCCACTCTAGAACTGGTTCTTTCGAGAATTGGAATTTAACAGTTCGGGCTCTAAAATCAATGGAGGAATAAAAGGCATGGTGCCAATCCATGCCAAGGATCACATCAAAATCAATCATCTCTAACTCAACCAAATCAACAAGAGTATCCTTACGATGGATGGACGTTACACAATCTTTATAGATTCTCTCAGCTAGAATAGACTCACCCACTGGTCTAGAAACATCAAAGGGTTCAAGAAGACTCTTAGGAGCTCTATCAAATTTACTAGCTATATAAGGAGTTACAAATGATAATGTGGCATCAGGATCCATCAAACATAGCAGTCATGAGTAAAGACTCGAATCATACCCGTTACAACATCTATGGAGTTCTCCTGATATTGGCAACTACCCATGGCATAAAAATGATTTGTGGCGCTGCTTACACTTGACGTAGTAACTTTTTGGGTTCCTCTAGCTGGCAGGGCTAGTGCAGAAGATTGAGCCCGATCATCCCACTTTGGACACTCTCTGGAAGTGACCCACTTGGCCACACTTGAAACATACATCACTCTTCTCATGGCAGCTACGAAAGTGTAACCTTCCACACTTACCACATGGTGGCTTACCTTGTAAACCTTGATCCACACTAGCCTGTGACTGAGATCCCTAGGATCCAACATTTTGAGACCTCTGATCATTCCTATTTGTTGGCATAGATGCACTAACAAATGATGGTGCTGTCCCTTGCTGGAATTTGTTACCAGTTCATCTCTTTCCAACCTCATGGCTAGATGTCTTGGCCCTCTTATTTCTGAACTCTTCCCTGTCACATTGTCTCTCCTCATTAGCTTGTTGCACGTAATTCATTTAACCTTCTGATGTCCATATCGCTCACAAACATAGCTCCCCTTCCATATTTCTTTGGCCCTTTGTTCAGCCTATCCACATACATCCCTATTCTCCCTATCATGTCAGCAACCATATCCGGAGAATAGCGAGATTGATAAGTGAACTTAAGCCCATACTTTAGCAAAGTCATAAAGCCCTGCTTCAGATTCAAAAACTCTCATACCTTGGCCTCCCTCCATTCTCTTGGAAAGAAACGCCCCAAAAAGGCTTCCTTGAACACCGCCTAAGTAAGAAATGGGGCTTCCTCTCCTCTACCCTTCTTCCACTTATCAAACCACAGCCTAGCCACATTCTTGAGCTAGTAGGAAACCAGTTCAAGTCTATCAACATCAGCCATATGGATCACCTGAAACACCTTCTGAAGCTCATCTACATAGTTCTCAGGATCCTCAATGGATACAGACCTTGTGAACTCAGGAAAATTCATCCTCATGAGTTCATGGACTCTAGACATGTCTTGTGCATCCTGTCTACCCGCTCCTTGCTTCGTAGTAGGTGATGTGACAGCCTGGGATAGAGTTTGGATAGCCTAGCGAAGCTCAACATTTGAAATCTCAACTTATAGGGGCTACTCAACAGGGATAACGGGATCTACGATCTCATCATGTCCCTAAGGCTTGGGTGGGTCAACATTCTGCCTGGAAAGATGAACTCTAGCTCTGACGGCTCTTCTTGGAGGCATAATCATAACTCTGCAATGCGTAGAGCACAAATTAGAAAAGAGTTTTCATAGAGTTTTAATTCTATCGCATGAATCAGATCATGAAAGAAGTGTCACCATTCCTAATATCCTATAGCCTTCTACTTATGAAGTGTGGTGCACAATATACCCATAAACAAGATAAACAAGACTCTAATAGACACGACTTCATAGACTCCCTAGGAGACTTGAACTCTGTGATCTGATACTAATTTTTGCATGCCCCGGGAGGGTAGCCTAGACGTGGCCAGTACTGAGAGACTATTACTAGTCCCCAAGCGAAACTCTTGGCCTCATCACATTCATTCACTCAACAATCATAGCAAATCAGCAAAAGACTAAAGATAATAGATGGTAGAAGTCTCAAATATATAAGTATAACAGGCTAGTCCGAAAGAAGTTAGGTCAACAAAATCTCAATTCAACAACTCGTCTCTAGTATTGAAGCCTTTATCACTATCAACTGGTGCCAATGACAGACTCATGGCTACCTCAGCTGAAAGGTAAATCTAATCTAAATCACGACTCTAATAGCTAGATGAATATAAAATAGGATCCTCCGAAGTAAGGGAGGCTCACCAACTCAACTGACTATAAAGATCCTTAACGGTGTACCTATTGATGATCTCTAGTACCTGCCTCTGCATCATAAAATAATGCAGTCCAAATGGACATCAGTACGTGGAATGTACGAGTATGTAAAATGACTGAATGAAACAGATGCAGGTAGAATAATATAAAAATAATATCAACTTAGAAGATACTCAATCAGAATGTCAAATGTCTATCTAAAGCAAGAATAAATAATAGACAAATAACCCATCAATTCCAATCAAACCTCATGAACTCAACTCAACTCAAGGTACTATCAATGTGGGACTTATCTGGAAATTTCTCTTATCCAACAAAAATCACTTATGAGCCAGTGATTGTACAACAATCCTCTTGATATTGCCACAGTCATTCTGTACTTGGCAAGTAAAGAACGAATTGGATCCACTAGGGATCTAGCCTCCTCAAGTCCTCTTTTGGTTTCAGGAACTTTAACTCAAGAGGGAACCTCAATGTAATGGTTCTATCCTCACCTACTTGGCGACATAGTTAACAAGTGTGAGTTGGATTTACTCTTACTCACTTCGATGCTCGATACTCCTTCCAAGACTCAATGCTCATAAGAGTCCTCATCTCAATCAATCATCTCAATTAGCCTCGTAGAGGCTCTCATCATCTCAATTAGTCTCATAGAGACTCTCATCATCTTATTAACTCAAATCAATTGGGTCTTTTGGCCTATCATCTTAATCATCTCATCAACTCAGTTCTCATTTAATAGCTCAAGGACTCAGATCAATCATTAAGAGGAAGTTGATTATACAAAATCTAGAATTCAATTATGAATATTCATGAGATCATCAAGCTCTATTAACTCATTCTCTTGCTCATGTCACAATCACAATCAACTTACTTAATTCAAGGCTCTAGACTCCATCCCTAGGTTCATTCATACATACTTTTACAAAATAACATATAGAGTTTATACAATGACTCATGAAAAGTATTTAGTTTAAGAAATCAAGTTTATGATGATCATCAACATATGAAATATTTATAATATATATAATTTGCAAGAAAATATTCAAGAAACATGTATGTTGACTCATTATACTCGTAACACATCTATTACCATAAATCGGGCACATGAAAGAACATTCTCATATTTTAGTTTAGCCTTACATACCTGGTATGAAGCTTGGACAATCATCCTTGTAAGAACTTTCCTCAATCTCTTGAATTTTAGCTCTTGTTCTCTTCTCTTTGGCCCTAGTCTTTGTTAGATCTTAGAAAAGACTTAGGAATGGGGATTAAAACCCTTTATATGTTCAAAATGATCCATTTAGATCATATTTTAAGTTTAGAAGGGGTTGAGAAAGGTCTGGAATGCTCCTCACGAAACCTGAAAAAGTTCACCTTAGGGTAGGCGGGTCTGCAACGCGGACTATGTCGAATTTCGGGGTTTTTCGTCAAAAATTCTCGTCGAGTTTTCTAATTTCGTAGAAAATATTGGGGCCAGGTCTAAGTGTAACTCTACGGTAGGTCTGCATTGTACTCCATCGCGCACTTATTCTGAAAATAATTTTCGCATCGAAAAATTATCTTTTGATCTAGTTGCTCTAAAAATCAACCAAGACCATTTTCTCATATAATTTTTCATGTTGATCACATTTTCAGCCTTAGATTTGCCATTGGAGTCTAGGAAGACGTGTTATGCGTACATCTCTCTTTAGGGATATTTTAATAATTTTACCAAGTATTATATTTGTGATAAGCTTTTTTGAGAAATTATTTTATGAGAATGTCAGATTTTCCTTAATAGTTGGCTCTGCTTGAACTTTGAGGGCCAGGTTCTCAATTCGAAGGGGGAGTATTAATGTTGTGAACACGGATAAGCCTAGAGGCTAGTCAAATTATTGGGCTTGGCGCTAAACCATAGAGAGGCTCAGGAACTAGAAACCCCAATAATAGATTTGCCCAGGATCCAAGTTGAGTAGAGTTTAAATGATTGTCGTCTATAGTTTAGGAAGATTATGTATATTTTTAAGAAATTATATGTTTCTCTCATTCTCTAGAGTCTAATCTTCTCATCTCTATCCTTTGTTATCTGTTATTTTAGAATTCCCTGTTGTAATTCAATAGTTGAAGTGTCATCGTTGTAATTTGGCTATTAGAATTTGGATATGTTTTCATAGTCAAACAATACAAATAAGTCCAAATTCATCCTATGAAACTATTGTTGTATTCAAATGATAAATCCAAACTTGTTTACTCAAAATGTTGACTTTTTAATCAGCTCCCAACTTTTCAAACCATCAGTTTTGATTCTAGTGCTCCAAAATGCCCTAACTCTTTCAGAATATCTGCCCCTGATATTCGCAAGTCTTATATCCCTAAAGTCTTAAATCCCTAAATGAATCTACACGATGTCCCAAACAGGAATAAGAGTCCTAGAACTCAAAACAATCCATTGAGTCATTACATTTTTATTTACGATATCCCATTTATATTAATTCATTTAACTCGTGGTACCTTATTCCTATTTCAATCATAGTACCCATTTCAGCATTATTAATTTCATCCATGGTACCTTGTTCTTAGGTTATTTATTTCATAGGTACATAATACCTCATTCTTCATTCATTTTCATTGATGGTCTCATTTTTAATTTATTCCATTTCATCCCTAGTGTTTTTTCTTAATTTACTATTTTTTATATGTGATATCTTATTAATAGGTAATGATGTAACCAAGCAACTACTATGGTATTTATATTTAATTTAGTCACCATTAACGAAATTCTGAATGTCCATAATATAAAATTGTAATAATTTCATCAGTTATTTTGTCGTCACATTTATCCTAACTATTTTCTCTTCACAATCTTAGTAAGTTATGAGTATGGGTTACTAAAAGTAAATAATTGAATTAAAATACTAATCTGAAGTCATTTGTTATTATTTTAATATACGTATCTCTATTCCTTTTCATCACTTTTTCAATTTTTTAAATCTAAAAATCTAGTCAAGTATATAAGACTAATATATCTCCAATTATTGTTCAAGTGTAGCCTGAAATATTGTATTCAATTGTTTATGAAAAATAAATGTGGGACATCTATGTGGAATGCGTAGTGGAAGTAAACGGTGCAAAATAATAATCATTTATGGAGAAAAAAATTCTCTTACTAAATTTTCATTTTTTCTACAATTACATACAACAGATCATAGATTCTATCAAATTTATATCATTCACATATAAAATTCATTGTCTTGTCTACTTAGCTTGACTATATTTTTATATTTCATCATTTCAGTGTTAAATTCAGCCATAATATGTACATTCAATTGTTGAATTTTATGTTAGATCTAATTTATAATGAGATTCAATACTGTCATGTACGATCTACATTTTAGTAGTATTTTTTCATCATTCTCTCTTAAAATAATAACTTGATAAAAATTTTCAGGTGATACTAGTTCACTCTTAACCAGAGGTCTCGAGTTCAAGCCCTAAGTATGAAGAAAATTCTATTCAGAGCGCCATTCGTAAATGGGTCTTGCGGGCTCCAATATGGCTCCGAACAGGAAGTCAAAAAATATTTTCAATGTTCATATGAATTTTCGAAGGTCATATGACATTAAAAAAAATTAATTTTATATTCAAAAGATCCATATATAGTTAATTTTCTACTTGAAAAGTAATGAAAACCTGACAATTTGCTAATTGCTAATAATCAAGAAGAAGAATTATCAGTTTATTCCATAAATACTATCGAGTAATAGATATAAAGGATATTATATTGAACACCAAAAGGTGCAATTACAATCGTCACCTAAACAAGTTCCTCCAAGGAGTGTTCCATTAATACCAGGAGGATTAGGCTTATTTTTGTACTTATCAAAGCACTGAGTGTTGCATTGTGTTGGATCACAAGGTTTCACAGCTCCTG